>JAPYZR010002493.1:0-22932 GCA_030522945.1 Trichopria nigra
CGAGTTTTTGGCCATTTATTGATGGGCAAAATATGGGCATTTGAGCGTTACGTTTTCATAGGAAAACTGGCCATAAAAGATGGCCAGTATATGGCCAGTTGCCAGAAAAACTGGCCGGTAATTGGACAGAAAATGTTCAAATTTTCTACCAGGGATCCTTATCGTAATCATCATCGTCCTGCCCATCACTTTGAATTGAATTTGGAAATACACTTTCAAGACAGACGTGGGCCATTTTCTTTTCAAAAATATCTATTCCAAACATTCCTTTCAATAAGTCACTTCAAACGTATACCCCTCCTAAAAATTCGTCTATTTTAAACGTTCATTTCTTTCAAATTATAATTCGAAATATGCTTTCCAAACATTCTTTCCAAACAAAAGTCCCTTATATAAGCATTCCTTTATTTTAAATATTCATTCTTATTTCCAATCAATCATTCGAAATATTCTTTCCAAACACTCGTTCCAAACAATCGTATACCAAACATTTCTTCCAAAGATTGGTTCTAAACATTAATTCTAAACAACCCTTGCAAAATCATCCGTTTCAACTATACGTTTGGCAAATAATAAAATGGTTCAAGGTATAGAAAATCCATTATTTCCAAAATGATTTTGGCTATGACAGATTCGACCGAATTGTTGGAACAAGTCGTAAACCAGTAACGAGAAGAAAAATGTCTCCATAGAACTAAGAAAGTATTTCCAAAGATTGTTGACCATTTGTAAACAACTAATATTGCTGAAGACTATACAGAGCAAAAACTGCGATTAACGTATAAAGATCGTAAGAAATCCAAAAATAATAGCTTAGTATCGTAATCGAATGTACCACGGATAGACGAGTCAGTGTGATCATATTTCACTGATCCAGTTGGCAATATCCGAATATACCAGTGTCAAATCTGAATTGGGATATCGCTAAAAAAAAAAAATAACCGGTCCGATAATACTCGTGGAGTACTTGGGCGTTATACGTGGATACGATGTAAGTATTGGTCTGGTACGGGCAAATATTACAATACGTAGACTCGTTCTGCTTCCAGTACGACTTGGAAGGAAAGTCCTAACTAATGGATACCGTATTTGTGCTTATAGCTATTCGGCGTACGGATTCAAGTATCACCTGGAATCGCCCATCAGCACTTCGCAGCGCCGTGAGGACGACAGAATAACCTACATTAACAAGGGCCAGTTCTACGGAATCACGTTGGACTACGTTCCGGATCCGGATAAGCCTCTCCTAAAAGCAGGGCAGGCCGTCAAGGTAAGCTCGTACGATTTCTTTTACGAGCGAAAAACTCATTTGATTAGCTCTCACTATCTCCTTCTTTCTAACGATCTCTTTTCTTTTGTTCTGTTTGTTTTTACTTTTTCTTGCCATCCGCTTTATCTGTGTAGCTTCAATGTAAACGTAGCTTAATTCAACGGATTGATTGAAAAAATTCATTAATTGGGTTCTTCTTGGAATTGAATTTTCAAGGATAACATTCAAAGGAATTTACTTCTTACAAAAAAGAAAGTAATTAAACTTGAATGACTTGCGAGTTGTAAAATATATTTTTGAAAAATTTAACTAAATAAATTTGAATTAGATATCCTAACAGTAATTGAATAAATTGAATTGGGATGAATGTAAATTCATGATAGGTGGCACTTGGAATTCAGTAACTTATTGTACCTTGAAATTTCAATCAAACGAATTAGTCGCTGTTTACATACGTATAACTTATATTATGACTTGTCCAAAATTGTTAGATTGACATTCGATTCACAATACGTGTGAAAACAGATCGACAGAAATTCAAGTCGTTTATTCCTTCATATGTTTATGAGAAATTTCACGAATCTATTCGTCTGGCAAAAAAATTGAATTGTCAACGATTTATATGTAGACTGCTGATCGTGAAATTGTTTTCGAGGAAGCGCAATCAATAAAATCGCATTCAAGGAACTTTCTTAATTGAAATATCCATTAATCATTCCTCTAGTACCTTGATCTAGACAATTGACATCGGTATACCAAAAAGGGGAACTATCGAAAGTCAATGTCAATTCTCGAGCACTCTAGTCTGGAAGAGAGCTGTAATGGGAAGTTCATACGTGAAGAAAAATGTCAATTAAATTAAACGACAAAGGTTAATCAGAAATCGAATAAGTAGAAGGAATCAAAAGAGAGACGCGAACTTTGTCACGTAGAGGTGAAGTGAGGCGATTTCTTTCACCGATTAGCAAAAAAACGCGGATAGCTCTCTCTCGTTTGGGTTGATTAAGGTTCGAACAGGCGTAGTCTCGGACACCATCTTGTATGTCCGCTCGAATCGCTCATAAAAGCGCGTAACGACTCTCACGATGTTACCAATTCAAATGGTCCCGTCTTTTTGCCGGGATGGAAACTCCGCGGAATAAGAGAGAAAGAAAGACCGGGGAGGGAAAAAAGTGGATCGAGGCCGTTTGTTCGCGCGACGAGGCTTTAATTGGCGACCGATAGTACCGTTAGCAATATCCATTCTGATAAAGTTCACCATTTTTCCAGAGATGACCGAGAGTACGGGCTACTATAGTTAATTACCGATCGGTCCACCCCGATCGGACGAGAGCGGCGAGGAAAAACGAGAAAAGGAACGAATCGTTCGTGCGCCGTGATCGGATAACACTCCGACGCGAATTTCCAAGTTAGAAATGCGTAAGACAAAAAAACTAGAATGATTGTGCGATTTTCAAGTCCGGGAATAATGAATTTGCAACATGTTTTGTTCATTTGACCGTTTTGTAGCTTGTGACAATGACAATTTCGAATTTTTTGTCTAATTTTATCAAAGAATGTTTCCAAGAATGTTTTCAAGTAATGTTTCACAAAAGTTCTTAGAATATTTCCAAAGGATGTTTCCAATATAATGTTTCCAAGAATGTTTCCAAGAATGAATCCAATATTTGTTTACGATAAACGATATTCGCATAACCGATTTCGACGAATTTCTTTACACGAATATATTTCAAGTAATATTCCAATCGAATATTTCCAATAACATGTTTTGAATTCATTTGTTAAAAGGAATATTTTCAATAATCATTCTAAATCATTTTTGTGAATGAGAGTCTACAAAGTAGGATATTTTAATTTTCCACCAATACAAGCAATGTTTTCAAACATGCATATATTTCCGTTTCCATATACAAGAAATATTTCCGACATTTTTAAATGATGCCACACCAAATTGGACAGTTGATCCACTTGAAATAATTTTTCAAACAAATGTTTTAATATACATCTTTTCCAAAGAATGTTATCCATGGATATTTCCAAACAAGTCTAAAAAAAATACATTATTTGAAACATTCTTCGAAGTATTTCTTGAATAGTTCTATAATTGCGTTCTAATAAATGATCTTTTTTTAATGAAAGAAGAACGAAGTTATCCAGGTAATTTTAGAAATGTATTGGAATAATTGTCAAAATGAATATTTCCAAAATAAATTGGCAACGAATATGTGGAAGACTATTTTCAAAACCATATGTTTAAGTATATACGCTGACAAAAAATTTGTTATTTTCAAGTACATATTTGAATAGTAGCAAGTAAATATTTACTTGAATCAAGAAAAGATTTTCTTGAATTAAGTAAGATTTACTAAAAAGAAGGAAACATTTTCTTAATTCAAGTAAATATTTGCTTGAAAATAACAAATTTTTTTTTTCATCATACAGGTGTTTGAAGTAAACGATACTCGAATGTTAGAAGATAGTGCGATTTGCGATGCAAATGCAAATATTCATCAGGACTTTGACAACGAATAAATTCTATAATTACCTAGGAAAGATAAATAAAATAATATTTTACTAAAATTATATATTTATTCCATTGTTTGAAAATGAACAACATATGAAAAATATTGTGGAATTCGGGTCTTGAAAGTAAACATTTATAATAATAATCCATAAATAAAGTAACTCCGTGCATTATATGTTGCACTTCTGTTCAGTCACCCGAATCGCGAAAAATGTACTGCCGTGTTCCGATCAGTGCTTCTCTACCGGGTATAGGGATCTTTTATTCTCCACGAGATGGAATATCGACGTAGTGTATGGGACACGCAACACCCACCTGTATGTGCGTATCTTATGCACGTAACTTAAGAACTTCCAGGCACTGAAAAGTGTACAGTTACACATTTATTTATATAATATTGCATTTTTTATGCGGACGATATGAAAATGAATTTATTGGCAACTTTCACGAAAACCTGAAAGGAATTCTACGTTCATTACTATTTTTATATAAAAATTCGAAAAAAAAAGTTGAAAGAAAATAATAAAGTATATAACTAAAACGAAGCTTTAAAAACTTGTTTCTTCTGTAGGTGGCAAGTTCCTACAGTCAAGTTCAACCGAATGAAGCTACGATTTTCTAACGAGAGAAAGAACAAACGCACGATTGTTTTAATTCGTTCGTAACTTTTTTCTTCGGGTTGGAAATTTCTTTATAACCGGTAACAACACACATATTAACCGAGTGTAATCAGAAAATAATGGGAAGGAAACCTAGATTCCCAACTCGAAATTGGCATCTAATACGAGAGTCTCGGCCATTCCCCGCAGGGAACAATTTGATCACTTTATCGACTTCTCTCGCGATCCGAATCCTTTTCTCTCTCTCTATCTCCCCCCTTCTATATATAATGTCTAGACGACGACTCCGATTTCTATATATCAATCTAGTGACATTTATGGAGGATCGCAATGCCTCCATTTCCTGGATTTTTTCTTGTGCCGCGCCGGCAAGAAACGCGTAACGGTAAATTCCTGAAAGGGTCTTCGAAGTTCTATAATTTCAGCGATATGTTACGCGTTACTTTAGCGGCGATGTAGGAAAAGAACAAGGCGATCGATGCCGCGGGAAAAATGGAGTATTTTCAAAATACCTCCGGGACAGGTATTAAATTCTGTGAGCCGATAGGAGCTTTAGTCATTTATTTTTACTATTAGGAGAAAAAGAGGCTGAAAACTGGGAAAATGTGGAATTTTTATCGCTTCAGACTCGATGCGTTACGGAATTGTGTTCGAAACTTTCATTGAAAATATTCGATGGAAGATTTTGATCGTAACTTTTGTATAAAGCTTTTTCCAAAATATTCGTTGCAAAGCTGTCAAGTAAAAAGTCAATTTTTTCGAAAATTTATTTTGGTTTTATCGAGCTTACGTTTGAAATGTATGAAGGATTTGAAAGAAACATCTGGTTTAAGTTTCAGAAACCAATTTTTTGAATGACATTTTTATTGAAAGCTTCGTTTACATTTTCTTCAAACTTTCGTCTGAAGCTTTTCTGGAAACTTCAGTTCAAAGCTTTCATACGTGAAACTTTTTTTCAATTAAAATGTGCATTTGAAGCTTAAGTGGAAAGCTTCATGTAGACATTTTTGAATCATTACCTCTAAAGCTTTCAATTAGTATTGCGAATAAAGCTTCCTTTCAATAGTTTTTTTACCCGTTTGATCTCTTATTTTTTAATTCATTTTTTCATCATTTCTATAAAATATTATTTAAAGCTGTTATTTTATAAAAACTTCAGCGTTCACGTGTTCAAATATTTATTGTCTTTGTTCAGTAATGTTTGTTATAAAATTAAATTTTAATTTAGTCGGAATTTCCATACTATGTCGTCTTAATTTTTGCCTAAAATGAGGATGATGAAGAAATCGTTGAAACTTTTTTCAAAATCTTTCAAAACATTTTTAATATTCTCACTTTCTATTTCATCACTAATCAGTTTCATGAAATTACGTCATATCTAACCAAAGTCAAATTTCATTTTCAGAGCGTAGTCATGCTAATGTTCCGAGAAGAAAAGAGTCCCGAAGACGAAATCAAGGCGTGGCAATTCTGGCACGGCAGGCAGCATTCTGTCAAACAACGGATCCTTGACGCAGGTAAAGCCCATATACACTGATCCAAACCTACACTCATTTCGTCGCATAAAAATATGAATAGCATACCCACACGCGTGTAGTATGAGTTAAATCGTTTCATTCCTTTTGCGCAAGCTCTCGTTCCTGAAGGAAGCTACTGTAGACGGGTAAGAAAAGAATAAGGGCCCCCTGAAATAATGAGTCTCTTTGCAAGGGTCTTCTGCCGCAACGAATGAATGGGGGAGAAGGCCCCTGGCAATATTATCTTTCCTATACTTAGCGACGATGTCGCATAATTCTTTCGAAACTCGATAACATCACGAATCGTGTTTCTGGACGTTAGGCGTGACTTGGCAATGTAAAAGCATTACTATGTCGCGCGTAGCTTGCGAATGTATATATGTGCGACTTTTCATCTGAACGTGACATTCTCAATGCTTACAGACACGAAGAACAATGTGGGACTGGCGGGCTGCATCGAGGAGGTGGCACATAATGCGATCGCGGTCTATTGGAATCCACTCGAGTCCTCAGCTAAGGTGAGACCTAAACACAACATGTTTCGTAGATTGATATGGTTTTTATTAAGCCTAAGAGGGTTTATCATTCGCGTATACTTTATTGACATGTCTGTGAATGCGGACATTTTGTGTAGAATCCAGAATATGTTGTCATGTCCAAAACAGAATAGGTCGTAACAGATGACGACAATGCTTATTAAAAGATCCTTGTATCGTCAAGACAACTGATAACGATATTAGAGACAGATTTGTAATTTTCCGTCGGTATTATCGAAACAGGAGTATCTGTAAACATTAAGGCTAAAAATTGATAACTGTTCCATCAAAGACCAAAGTTCAATTAACGACATTTCATTGAATGCAGTGACTTGCAACGTCAAACGACAGAATTATTGCTGATTTACTCAGATTCTGATTATTAATCTTAATATTCAAACTTTCTTTTTCAACGAGCATTTCATACATTCCAGATTAACGTGGCGGTCCAATGCTTGAGCACGGACTTTTCGAGTCAGAAGGGTGTAAAGGGTTTACCACTCCACATACAGGTGGACACCTACGAAGATCCACAATCGCACACTCATGCAAACAGGCCACCATCGCATCGAGGTTACTGTCAAATCAAAGTCTTCTGCGATAAGGTACGTGAATCGATTTTTATCAAATTTGAAAAAGAATTTGAAATTGAAATTCTGAAATTGAAATTCTGAAATCAATTTGTTACTTGAAAAGAAAGCAACGTTTCATAAAAAAAAAGAAGATTTATTTATTTCATTGCCGCAGATAAATTGTATAAAGTGTTTATCGTTACACGTTTGTCTTTTGTTTCACCGTAGGGAGCCGAAAGGAAAACTCGCGACGAAGAGAGGAGAGCCGCGAAAAGAAAAATGACCGCGACAGGAAGGAAAAAGTTAGACGAACTCTATCACTCCGTTACTGAGAGAAGTGAATTTTATACGATGGCAGATCTCCATAAACCGCCGGTTCTATTCACACCACCTGCGGAACATTCCATCGATAAGGTGAGGCATTGAAGAAGTACATTAAAAATACCAATTCGACCATTGATGACGTATTTTACGTCCAATAAGTTTTTGTCCTTGAAATGCATTGCTTTTCTTTTTTAGAATCGCTTTAACGAATTGAATGAATTCGAAAATAATTTTTGTACTAATTGTAAGTTTCCATTCGTAAAATTGCATTCTTTGATTCCAATTCGTTAAGTTTGATTCAATGAAATTGAATTGGTCTGATCGTTTGTAATTTATCAAACCTGATATATGACATATTGATCAATCATAATGATTTCAATTCGTCAAATTTAAATTGTAATTTCAATATGTAGACTTTCATCAGTTTCGTCCAATTTTATCAATTCAATTATTTGAGTTTACTAATTTATCCAAGTTAAATTGTCAATTCTAATTTGCCCGCTTCAATTCGTTAATCAACGACTTTAATTCATCGATTACGCGTAATCGAATTCAATTCAACGACATGAATTAAGGAACGTACATTCATAAAATATTTATTATTATTAAAACGTTTTTAAAATAGAACGTATATATATATATTTACGTAAAACGTTGATTAAAAAATGACATTAATGGTGTGTCATTTATTCATTTACATGGCATGCGTATAAATGACTTCCTTTATTTTATTTGCGTCAATGAGTGCAATTTGTACATAATTTCATACAATTAGTGATAGGAAGCAGGCGGTTTATATTACCGCCCACGCCGTTACTGTTTATATATATATATAAGTGTTTGCAACGCTTATATATTAATAAGCACACGCGTGTATAAAGAGATCGTAAAGCAACTTTGATTTTGCATTTACTCTGGACGCTGTACGAAAACTTAACGGTGCAACCGCAGCTCGTTGCGCGATAAGAAGCCGAGCGGAGAAAACTTGTAATTGAAATTGTATTATTATCATGTTTCATGTGTCGTTGGCTTTATTTTATAATAAAACTTGTCGAAACAGAAAATATTTTTTCGTGCGGCTTTTTGCTTATATAATATTAAATCATATTAGAAATTGAAAGTTAAGATTGATAAATTAATATAATAAACCGGTACATTATTTTGTTGTTCCTTTTTTTTACCAGATTCGATTTCTATTACGTACGGTTTATTTATTCTTTCTTTCCCCCTTTTTTTTTTTGTTTTAATGGTTTTATTGTAAAAAAGCGCACGAGCATATGAATTTAAATCAATAACAAACGCGTGCTTTCATAATTACTCGAATACGATTATTAATCACGATAACGAGTAGAAATTTTAACGGAATCTTATGTAAAAAAAAATCTCCTTTCCATTTACTAAATAAAAATAAATCAATAAATCTATATTCTTTTTTTTTCTGCAGTTCTCAACGATGGAGTTGTCAGGGTTCTACGGTGCTGGCGGGGGCGGAGGCGGCGGTGACACGGACACGTCTTCTTTGAGCAACGGCGAAGGAGGCGGCCTGAAGCCGGGGAACAGCAGCCCCTACCCCTCGTGCGGGGGCCGCTCCAGCTTACCAGCCCTCAAGTTCCACAACCACTTTCCGCCCGATAACCTGAACGCCTTACACGAGAAAAAAGACTCGCTACTGATGCAGGTCCAGGAGCTCCAAGGGTCCGTGCTCCAGGGTGTCCAGCAACAGGGTGGCCTTCCAGGAGGGTCCGTCGTCACGGGATCCGTCGGTAACAGACTCCACATAGCACCCCAGCAGCATATACGTGGCAACGAGTCTGAAGAACGGGTCATGCTGTACGTTCGTCAGGAATCCGAAGACGTCTACACGCCGCTCCACGTAACGCCACCGTCTGTTCAAGGGCTGCTCAACGCTGTAAGGATCCCTCGCGATGGCCGAACATTTCATTCGATGAAAATTCTAGATTTTTAAAGGAAATAAACCTTTTCGACTTTTGGAACGCTTCTCTCAAAAAGTGGCAACTAAACCGACGCCAAAGTTTCTTTTATAAGATATTTTAATGAGACATTTCTAAAAAGTTTCAAAGGTATATTTCACGTTTTAAGAACGAAATATTGGACGGCGTACTTTGGACCAATATTTTTAATCGCGAACAAAAGTAACTTCATAAAAAAAAACAATCGCTCGGGATGAATGAGAATATTTCCAGAAATTGGTATCCAAACACGTCTTTCGTTTATTTCAAAGTTGATGTGTGCATCACGTGTGTTCTATGCAAGCGATTGTGACTATGTGGAACTCCCTCATCTATTATCTTCAAAAAAGTGTTGTTTTCTACGACTTTGTTAAAAGCTCCTCCATTATTCTTCAAAAGTACTTCATATCGATCGACGAGAAATTATATTATCGCCTAAAAGTGCATGAACCGAGTCTCTGTCGTTCTTTTCTTTTCTCTTTTGTTCTACTGGTACTCAATAGTTTCTGTAAACTTTACCAATACTTACTTATTACGTGACGTACGTTTACTCTTCGAAGTTTCGCAATCAGTACATTGATTTCACGTACTCATCAGTCTCCTCTTTTATTCTTCATAAATAAACGTCGTATACTTTCGATAAAGTGAATTTTAAAGAATTGTATTTTCTGCAAAGACCGCTTGATCAAGTGGCGACTATGAATGCCGATAAACACTTCCTTGATTACATCACTGTTCATGAGGCAAAGTTCGATCTATAAATTGGTACGGACGACAGCTTTCGTCCCGTTCGAAACAGAATGAAAAGGTCACGAAACACACAGAGGGATACGTATACCATCTGCATGCCCCCCCACTACTCGCATTTCGTGCTGTATATATTAATATCCGATCACCGATCCATTCGCTAATTAATATTAATGCGCATGTATTCATCCCTGCTGTCATAATTAATACGTCACGTATATACACGCGTAATATTAACATCAACGGGGCGAACGAGCCGCGTCCCAAAATACAAACAAACAAACAAACAAACGTGCGAACCAATCCCCTTCGGAAACCATCGCGAAAACCACCGCAGGTCGCGAAGAAAAAAGTGGAAAGCCAAAATCGCTAAAAGTACTCTATCTCTTTTTCTTTCCGAAAGAGCTGAACGTTCTGTTGCTCTTCCTGTGTCAGACGGCAATCTTTACATCTTTCTCTTCTATCCGGAATATACTTTGAACAAAAATCAAAATAAGATGCAAGCAGAAGAGCACAATACCACTGTCGAAATTCTAATGTTCTACTTTTTTCTATTTTACAGATTGAGTCAAAGTACAAAATTGCATCCTCGAGTATTAATAACCTCTATCGCAAAAACACAAAGGGGTAAGTTTAGTAGCGTGTCATCTTTACATACATGCGCGATCCCACGGTGCATGCCATATTTGCTGACATTAATAATCGGGCTCTCTCATGGCTTATAGTTCTGAAGGAAACTGACAAATTACACTTTTTATAAGACACTTCTAATCTAGTTTACTTTCTACCGATTAGTAACTGCCGTTTGCGAACAGAAATGTAACTTGGTGGTGGTGAAGGTCGTGACGACGTCAGTTTTCGGGCCTCGACTGATGATACGCATTCGGCGGGCAGAAATTGATAAGCAATTTTCAGACTACATTTTGCAAAGTATCAAGTAAACGGTTATTATTGCATTTTTCCTCTGTACATTTTTCTTCACGCTTCTCCTTTCACTTTCGTATACGTAGTCTCGAGATATCGCTCGGAAATCGCGCCTGGTGCATGAGCAAATCCTCTTTGCTGCGACCGAACATGATACTCGCTTTACATAAACCTACGCTAATCTAAACCACCACTGATCTTCTTTTCCTGCACGAGAAGCATGCCATGCCTAAATTAGATAATCGACACTTTACTGTCGACACGTATCACCTCTCTCTCTGAAACTGCTGCTGACGCCTCGAAACTCGTAGCCAAATGTCAACTTGGGGCGGAGGAAAAATTATGTAAATCGTTACCCAAGTGGTGAAAGTTTCGGAAAGTTTTTCAAGCTGCGGCCAAATTCGCGTTTTTCAACATGGCTATTAGTGTGAAAGCAAAATTAGAAGCGTTACATGCAACACAGTTACATGGAACGATGTACATTCACGTAACTGACCAATCCTATGGTTCCATCATATTTTATGTGTTTTTTCTTTTTTTTTTTTGAAACATTCGTATAACTAAGAAAGAAAGATTTGGCCTAACGAGTTTCGAAGCCTGTGTGTGACCTATCTGCACGTACTTTTGACTCGATTCTAGATATATCAATAGTATAGAGATAGTGTACGGACGATACATTCATGTATGGTTTGTTCATTATTTTATTTGAAAATTCTAAAACTGCGAAAAACATCCATGTACTTTGAATGAACTTCTCACTAGATTGCAACCTAGTTTTCATTAGTAATGACTTACTTTCCAATTCCAATCCTTGAGAAAATGTTTAGAAAACTTTGGTAAAAATGAGTTATGTTGATTCTGTCAAACATTAACTTTGGGTCGTAGCAATGAATTATTCGCAATTGATTCGATGAAGGTGCAAACATGAAAATAAAATACATGACAAGTTTTTGAGATGTAACATCCAGCGAATTGAGCACTTATAGTTCGAGAAGTCTTCTGAATTATCAATTTTATTTACACTGCAATGATTGTGCACCAAGATTGTTTCGAATGGCCCTTGCGCACATACTTGCAATGGTCTTAATCTTCATCAAGCTGTAATCTTGCATTTCTAAATTACAATAAAAGTTTACAAATTGCTGAAGAAGCATTGACAAGTATTTACACTATATTATGAAGTTACATTAGTTAACATCATTGATGGATGATTCCATTAAAATGAGACGTTTCAGCTGTGTCCCAACTATTGGAAATTCTAAGAAAATGTTAAACGTGTATTTACTCATCCTGAAAAGACCTGTCTTTATAACCAAGTAGTACATCCAGATGTTAAAAATCCAACTCGTTTAAAGTAACATCAATATAATTCATATAATCTTGAAAATCGCAAAGGTTTCCAATATTAGAAAAGTTGCTTGTCTCGCTAAAGACATGATCTAGAATTTGTAAAAGCCATTATCTCTCCAGCCTATATTGACCTCTTCTCACATCACTGCCGAAACGATTATTACTAGCAATTCAAGGAGAACCATTGCCCATATGCCTTTGTAGGAAATGTAGGTCAGGATTGAAGGATGTTCCTTAAAATCTTTCATTTAAAATTGGTCATGTATTGATTTTTCATATTCGCACCTTATACTGTAACTTGACAAAACACTGTACCAAGTATTCGGCGCAAGTAATGACAATTAATTCTCATTTGATTTTGTTCAGAATTACAGCGAAAATTGATGACGACATGATTCGCTACTACGTGGACGAGGATCTGTTTCTCCTGGAGGTGACCCATTCACGTACGAATCCAGATCCAGATCGGAACTCGCACAATCCAGGCTCTCCGGGTGATCCGGGCGATCCGGGCGATCCGCCAACCCCAGCATATGACGTCACGCTGATCGAACTGCCGTCGAGTCCTGCACCTCTATTAGCGTCGCCCCTAGCGCAGAACGCCCACGCGCACTCGCATCCGCACTCACACTCGCATGTGCACTCTCACCTCCACGACCCAGCGAATACGTGAACGCCAGCTAATCAATCGCAACAATCGCATTGTAAATAATAAAAATCTGCGAACCCATTCCGAATCGGATTCGAAAGACCCGCCAAAAATTAGTGCGAGTCCGTAACTCGCGACAGTACCGTCGGACGGTTTCCACATTAGCGACAGACGGGAGTCTGAGAAAAGAACTCGTCTGAGTCTGGTTTTCGACGCTAAAGAAGAATGCAACAGAAAGAAGAAGATGGAAGAATGCAAGAAAACGAAAAAGAAAGACAAAGCCGAAAACCGAAGGAATTCACGACCCGCGTGCGACTTGAGTAAATTGCTACACATAGACAAGATTGCACTGCTGAATCAATCAAAATTGATTTAAGATCCCCGTTATTTTACAGTACGAAAGACGTATGCATGAGATGTCCGATCTTAGACTGTAAGATTCTGTTTAAATGCAAGATGTACTTAAATGAGATATACGTACTTAATAATGGAAGGATCGCGGCCCCATCTGTGTCATAAGCTGCGAACTAATGTCTAAAACTGGCGTGCAATGTTCAATGGCGCCTATACTGTCGAATCGCCATTACGAATTGTAAAGAGAATTGCGACGCGTAAAGGTGTCGAAGAATCGAAGACAATCTTTTCCGTCGTACAAACTGCGATGCGTTTAAATGGATTATTTCGAATTACGTTTTAGCAAGTTCTAGGGAGCATAAAAGCAAAATATCACATTTCCAAGCGCTACCTACTGTCGCGCTCGAAAACTTCTCGTCGATCCATACTATATCATTCCACGACAAAAGTCCTCCATCCTTCACTTTTACAACATACATGTAATCATTCTTATATAGAACGTCGTACCGATATCAAAGCAACGATCAAAATACGCTTGTAAAATTTATATTATTTTATTGAGTACATACTATTATATTTTGTTACATTTATTACATACAGCATATAAATATTATAATTATTAATATTATTATTGATTCTATCGACTAGACGTACGTAATACGTATATTGTTATTTTTATACATAACGAGAGAAAATAAGGAGTGAGAAAGCGAGAGAGACACTGAGTGACTGAGAATCGAACGAAAGAGAGTGAGAGAAAGAGGGAGAAATAGGCAGCAAGTAAGGAAGAGAGTGCGAAAGGAACTGAAGAAAAGCGAGTATGAACGAATGATAATAGAAAGAAAAGAATTGATAAGGTCCAGATTATAAATTGCGTTGGTCCATGACATTTTTACGATAAAACCGCGACGAACTCGTCGCTCGCTGAGAAACACGAACCACATATCTGTATACGCGTTATCAACAGTCTTTTACGCCATTTATCGCTATTGCTATTATTATTATCGATAGCTTTAATAAACGCAAGATTTCCTTGCACCACGAGAGGAACGCGCAATCGCGAACGCGGGGAGGGCCTTCGGTCCGGCCGCTAGATGGCGCGGCGTTAAATCGTTTTTAGGACCTTTCGATGCAATTGACAAAGAATTGTTGTAAGAAAAAAAAAAAATCTTCGATACATTTCATCGTGATATTCAGTCTGATTTGATCGTTAGATAGTAGTATCCGAAGAACATCGATTACTCGTGGTGTTCGGTAGTCCGTTTAAGTACCGTCGACCAATATATGTGTGCGCGTTGCGCACGATCGGTTCCCCATAGAGCAACCCCTAGACTTAGATACTTGATAGTTGTACCCCTGTAGATCGCGGTTAGAGTTTGAATAGTCGACCGGTCGGTCTGCGGATTATATGAAGAATGAGGAAAGATAAAATGTTACGTCGCGAAGTCTTGCCATCGTGAGATTGTACCAGAGGTGATATTATATTATTACGATGTTTATTGAAACAATAAATATTATATTAGTACGTTTTATAAATTATCATTTGTCTAATTTCACTTCTTCGACATCATCAGCGTTCCACTTCAACTCCTACAATCTTCGTGCTTGGTCGTCGACAGAAGAACAATCAGATGCTATATAACTCATCCATTTCAGAGAAGGCTTTGCTTTTTTCATTACGACTTTTTTGAGCCTTTCTATTTAAAAATAAATTTTAGAGGATTATTGATTTGGTATCGTAGTACTGCCAACTTGTCGTCAATACAGCCAAGCCTTGGGAATAATCCGAGAATACAGGAAACGCATGAGGACCTAAACTACATTTATGCTGCACTCGAGACACGCGTAACCGGTGATTTTGAGAGCGATATACGTTTCCTGTAACCTCAGATTATCAGCATGGTCGAATGCCTATCATTTGGATAATAAGATAATCCTCGAAGGATTTTTAATTAACAGATATTGTTTTTAGGTGGTTTAAAATGATTCCATCAGGCAAAGTATTCCCTAATTTCTGTTTGGGTAGTTGATTGAAAGTTCCAAATGTTAGAGACATATCCCCATTCATTTTTAGTCCAGAGTTTTCAAGCCAAAAGAATTCACAATAAGCGACACAACAAATTCTAAGAACGACGCAAAATAATCAGCTCGCTCGTCGAAAGAAAAAAAAACGAAAGTCACTTGGAGCTTTTTGCAAACTGACGACCACGTGATGGACTTGTTCAGTGTAAAATTGAATCAACGTGCCAGTTCATTCGAGCATCCCTTCAGTCCGCGTTCCAATACTAAGAGAAGAAGAGAGGAATGAAGAATCCAGTTTACTGTCTTCTAAACCTTCCCTTTTTAAGCCCTCAACTCCGCCTTTCCGTTTCAACTCTGCAACCGATATAACTATCCGCGACGAGTAGAAAACCTGTTCGGTACTATGGACTTCTGGAAGAGAAAACAGCATCTTCTCAGGATGCAGGTGAAACAACCTGTCCAGAGTAAAAGAATGACAAGGGGAAAGAAAATCGCATCGATCGACACACATTTTTCTTCTTTTTTTTATTATTACGTGTAGATTTTTATTGTTTTATAATAATATATATAATGCAAAACTGAATGCTGACGACAGAAGTTTCATCTGTTACGATTGAACGCCTTGTGACAGTCGTCGCGAATATTTTAAATACTTTATTTTATTGTTTTTGACAGTGTTTCATGGGAGATTATTAGGCGAGCTTTGTATGAAAGTTGACAAATTTAATGTATGATAATCACATCTATTAAATGTAATTTATGATTTTTATTTATTTACTTGTTTAACCTTTTAAGGGCCAAATATTCAAATCGATCTTTCCAATGACGCATGACAAGATTTTTTAAATTTTCAACTAATAACGATATACATAAATTTTAAAAAATAAACATGATTTTTTTGTTTTATGTTCAGTTTATTGAATGATATTATGGGATTCATTATGATATTAGAATACCTATTTCATAACCATGCATAAAAAATCACAAAACTTTAATTGATTTTTGCACACGCTTCCATCACTTTCATTCTTGTGGTGAATCCAAAATGCGCAATAAATATTTTCAGAGAAAGGGATAGAATTCGGTATCCTGCGAGTAAAGTGCGTTTAAGCGATGTATACGTGTATGGGTAGAGATTTTCTTGTTCTATGTACCTTCACGAGGCTACAAGATACATAAAAGAGATAGAAATGTTCTATCTTCCATTCCTCTTTTTTAAAAGTTATCAGCCTGCAGATATGTATCAAATACTTGCAAAAAAAAATCCTGTACTGAAAAAAAATTGTTATTTTCAAGTAAATATTTACTTGAATTAAGAAAATGTTTTCTTCTTTTTAGTAAATCTTACTTAATTCAAGAAAATCTTTTCTTTTCTTCTTTTTAGTAAATCTTACTTAATTCAAGAAAATCTTTTCTTAATTCAAGTAAATATATTTACTTGAAAATAACAAGTTTTTTTTCAGTGTAGGATTTTTTTTTATATACATTTTGTTTAAATTTCTTTTTATTTAGATGACAAAGTTTGTTGAAAGGATCGAGTTGTGCAGATCTTAGTCATGAAAGAGATAGAAGATATCTATCTTTTTAAATTCCTTTAATTTTAATCTTTTTCAATTCAAGTGGATGTAAAGAGCTAGTAAGATATAGAAAGTTGACGACAGAAAGAGATACAACATTATACCGATAGGAACATATACAAAGTGATAAAAATTTACAAATAGACAGTATCCTTATTACGATAATGCACTAAATATACTAAGCATGGAAGAGATAGAATTTTTCCATCCTTTTTTGTCCTTAATTTTCTATCTTTTCCTATCTTTTTTCCAAGAGGGTGAACACCTTCATAATATTCACTAAACGATTCTTTTAGGTGCTGAAAAATTATTTAAATGTATTAAATACAATTTACTCTTTCTTTTCCGAATATAAATTCTTGACGTACTGCAATTCTTCTCTATTCTTAATTGCTTGGATCATTTATTTGAAAAGATTTGTTGCTAGCGTTTTGTTACGTTATTTTTATTGTTAGGAATTGAAACGTAAATATTGAAATAATTTCAATTCTATATGACAATCACAAAATATACGAGCACTATTCGTGAGGCTATGTCACGTGTTGAATTCAGAAAAACTAATCAATATACAAAATACGATTGTATACAAATTTAAAGAAATAGAAACAAGACAAAAAGTTAAAAATTTAAATAGTTATGAAACATCTTGTTTATAACATTTTCATGTATACAATAAAAATATAAATTACATATTCGCAAGCAACGATGCTCACCTTGCTTGCTTTAGAATTACTGAACATCAAAAGTTAAAAGTTTCGTGAATTTGATCATATATATGTATTCTTATTTCTGCATATACCCAAGCCGTACATAATAATATATGCTTATTAATGTATGATTATTTATAAATTAATAGTTTAATAATAAAAAATGATATTCATACATGATTTCGCATCTGATCGGAAGAACAACGCAAGAACCGTCTGACCTTATATATGAATTCATATAAAATTAAATGTGATAGGGGATAAACCCACTCGTGCTCATATATTGTCATAAATGTATCCATAAATCTTTTTTAATATGCATTCATGCATGACAGTTTTACTTGGTCAGCCCCAAGAGGACATCTATTGTATTTCGAATCTCATTTATCGAGCCTTCAAAATAATGCACATACGTCAATCAATAATGTTACTACATTAATCGACATTTGTATTCACACTGGTACCACCTGATTATTTAAAATAAAATCGACTATAAAAATCGGTACTACACCAGTCAAATACTATAGTGTCAATAAAGGATCAGAGATTCCACGAAAATGACGTATAGAGCTCGAACGAACAAATATGACCGGATGCAATTCGCATATATACATTTACCGGCAAGAGAAAGGAATGGCAAAAACAGCAATGAATAGCTAAGTACACATACACATACTCACACAAATATATATGTATATATATATTGATAAAGGTGAATGCGAGTCGGAAACGTTCTCGTCTTGTGCGTATATCGACCTTGACTAGGCCACTGGCCCTAACTTCGATGTTACATATTATATACTTTTCGCAAGATTCGTATTTTGGACAAAGCCCACAAGTCCATCTGGATTAGCGATGACCCTATATATGTGTAACATCCAGTTTTACGCGGAGAGATCGAGGGGGCGTTGAATACATACGCGTTTTTAATTTAAAAAAAAATATATTTGAGTAATGTTTATTTTAAGTATACGATTTCAATTTGTTTTAGTAAAACGGGTGATATTTTTATTAATTCAATTTATCTACAAGGGAATCACATCTGCAGGATGTATCTTTGGACAGTAGATAATGCTCTAACCATTATTATCTTGATAATTTTTTCATTTAATTAAAATTCAAATTAAGAATGACTAATTGACCAATGTCAATAGGAAGTCGAGTTCATTTGTAATTTTATTCACAAGTGACTTTACTTAAGAAAGTTAATAATAGAAATATAAACAAATGATATATTGAAAATGACTATAATAATGTACAGGTGACAAGAATGAAAAATGTAAAAAATAAAATTGTTTGGTCATCTCAATACTAAAACTAACAAAAACGAAACGACGGGAAATCACACAATTTAGAATAAAAAAAATGTTAAAACATGTGAATTGATGAAAAACTGTTAGCAAGATTTGATTCAAAACGGCACAAAAGTAAAAAATGAATAAATCCATGATGGAAAAAACTTTCAAAATGTTTAAAACTGAAACAAGAAAACAAGAAAATTGAATTAATTCTGTATTAATTTATTGAAAAAACGATTGTTAAAAATGGAAATGCCAATATACAACAATACATAACACTGACAAAATTGAAAAGGTTCTTAAAAATAACGTGAGTGAATGTCAAAAATTTTAAAGTTAATTGAAGTTCCCCTGAAAAATTGTGAAATCTTATTGACATAAATATTGACGTAAATTTATAAAATGATTAACAATAGATAATAAAGTATAGTTAAAAGTAGTAAACCACAAAAATACAAATATTTTTCAAAATTTGATGAACGAATAAATGTGAAATCTATAAAAAAAAGAAGGTTTATTTTACTGCCAAGAAATATTTTCCCGACTTCATGAACACAACAATTTTTCAATTACTTATTTATTTATAAAAGTCCTTAAAGATAAAACGTGAATGTGCAATGATGTAAATGTTTACAATTTAGTATCTAGAGGCGATTAATAAATTCTTGTTAGATATTAACAAAACAAATGTTCGATTTACGTTATAGCAATAAATTTCGTGGTAGTAGCGCAATAAAAGTTATACGTTCATGTACATGATATTCATTTAAGAACAATAAAAAGAAAAAATAAGATTTAATTCGCTAATCAAACGTCACTTCATTAAAAACGTATTAAAATGCTGACAGCACCTGAAAGAATTTGAATATACGAACAGTAATTAAACAATAAATACCATTTTGTACCCTTCAAGCTATTGTAGAATTTTCATAGCATACGACGTACATAATACGAGGTTCCATTTACATATTTAAGAAAACAATATATCAATTTCAACGATTAATCATCGGCGAATTTCCCACGTCTACACCTAGTTTCATTTCAATATAATATCGGGTCGTAGGTTTTGATATACTCTTCTTTGCTACGTTACATCCAAACTGCCTAAATTGATATTACCTTATTTTGATGACCACTGGACAACGTTTGTCCAGTATTTTGTCACGTCAACGTTGCTCTGTTGGTGGACTTTATCTATATAGGTTTGCTCTAAATCTTTTTTTAATAAATTATTATTATTCGTTTATACAATTTAATTAAGCGTGCAAATAAAACATCTTTTTTAAAATATAACAACAGTAAAACATAATTGTCAATAAGCATTAATAAAACTAGTGAAAAATGAAAATGAAAGTAATTATAATATTCCTCGTTAAATGTACGGATGTCATAAAAAATGAATAAAATAAAAAAATAATTTGTTCTATAATATACTGAAAAAGTAATTGTTGGCTTGTGATAGTTAGCTGATCTTTCCTTAAAGTTTTCGGACGCGTGCCCCAAGGCTCTGTTGTCTCGTGCCCACTCCTATTTTCGACATTCATTAATGTCACTTCTGGTGTTCTGTCCCATGCGTCACACTCACTGTATGCCGATGATCTTCACATCATGTTGCAGTGCGAACTGTCAAACTTGAATGACTCCATCAATTTATAGCCAATCAAAACGTAAAACCGAACTATTTGCGACACTAGGTCTTACCTTAAATTTAGATAAAACTAAGGCTACGATCCTTGGCTCTAAAGCTGACATTATTAATATATATATATATACCATATTTGATAATCGTATCTTCATCAAGCAGGTACGATTTTGAATCTCAAACAACTGATATTGCTATACAGAAGTGAAGTGTTTATATATACAGAAATGTATATCGATATGTATATCGATAGAACGTTACTTATTCCGATATTGTCTTGAGAAGATTCCAAAATTCGATAGTATTTGTACCTCTGCGAATAATGATGTATTGCGAAAGTAGGATTCCTCAAGAAGGTGTGACTATATATAAGATCGCGGATGCATTGGAAGACCTGATGAGAGCTGAGATTTTCGGCGATTTTCAAGCCGAGGAAAGCTCTATGCAGAATCATTAAATGCATTCCTCCTCATCGAAAATTAAGGAGGTATAAATAAGTGATAATAAGGCTTTAAATAAGTGATTGGTCCACATCGTTATGGCTTATTTAATAACGTGCCACTGGTTTTAGTGAAATTCCATTATGGGATACTCGAAATCCGGGGAATTCACACAAATTCGCCACATCTGTTAATGCAGAGTCGTGGGCGACCAAAAACATCGACTATATCAACATGATCGACAGAGAATCATGATAAGTGCCCCGTCACCATTCTTATACTTTAAGACTGGTGACCGTTTTTTCCCGACATCGGAGGAATCACTACCAAAATCTTCGTCGCCAAACCAGGTTTACTCTCATTCTCTCAGGTCAGAATATTATATAAATTGGTATTGTTCATAAATGTTAATTTTTATAAAATTTGATAAAATCATAATAACATTACAGACTTATGATTGGTCAATTAAAAAAAAAAAAAAAAAGGCTAAGCAAGTTACAATTTTAAAAATTTTAGTATAGTATATTATTGCAAGATTGTGAATATCTCGACTTCCAATTGGTGAATTTAAAAAGAACGATAACATTTGAATTTGACATTTTTACCTACCATTTTAGTACAGATATATCCTAAAAACTAATCAGATCTAAGTTGTCTCTTATTTCGTTCGTAAGATACACCGCGTACTACGCTCATTACGTATCCAACCCACGGTATGGATCGAAGTAACGAGATTGTCATGTCATTCGGTATAGGTGTAATTTAGATTGGCTACCGATGAAATATAGACATATCTATTTCATAGGGTCGCTGACCTACAATACGTTTTCAACTCAGCAGCCAACCTATCTCCTCGATCTGTTTGTATTTCCTTCTATAATGTTTATACTATTTTAATGTTTGTATACTATAATGTTACGCTCAACAAGAGTATCTACTGTTGTACTTTTGTATTCTGGCAGCTAGAACGGCCTCTATTGACTAATCCTTTAATGTAATCGCGACAAAGTTGTGGAATTCAGTTTCCCAAGAAATTAGGTGTGCAAATTCAGATGGTGTATTTTTAAGCGTATGTTATACAATAACTTGCATACACATATATGAAGAAAATCTTTCGGATCAAAGTCTATGAAATTCTTTACACTAACTGTAGTCACTGATTACCTTCTTCAGCATTTTCTATCAATTATAAACTCACATTCGCACGATGCTATAATTAATTTTTTCTTCTTTATTCCTTTTTATTCTTATCTTCAGTTTTTTGTAATTTTATATTTAATACAACTATAGTAAAAAAAAGTTAACATGTTGAAATTATGCAGACATTGGCAAATACAATATATAATAAAAAAAAAAAAACTTATCTGACTTAAAAACTGAAATATAAAACAATGGAAAATGACTAACTTCTATAGGAATGATTTTTTTCAATTTCAACAGGCTTAAAAAAATCTTCGGAATGGCACGGGAATATATTCCGGATTCTTTTTCATTACTTTTACAAAATGATTGTAAGACTGAAATTCAAATATGTATCGATGAATTTTTAGATGAAATTTTATTTTATATATTTTCTCGATATCATATAAAAAAAATGAAAATTAGCCAAACAATATTACGAATCGCAAAAAACAAATGAAAATTCAACAAAAATTACTACAAATCGCAAAAAAAAGATGGTCCAACTGCACAAAAGTTTCTTGCCATCGATAATAAATATTTGCATAAAAGGATAGATGGCGCTAGTGTAAAAATGAACACGATGGTCCTACCATGACGACTCTCCTCTAATTAACCCTTTGTGCCATGGTGGCACTCTCAGAGTGCCACCTGATTTAGAACCATTTTTTGAGCAATTTTGGATGAAGTACACATTTTTCCTTATTAAG
>JAPYZR010002494.1:0-29555 GCA_030522945.1 Trichopria nigra
ACCAATTTGATATTTGTGCTTGCCTTTTGTTTGTTTTCTGAGTTTGGTTTTCCGGACTATTTCTCAGTCTTTTACTCGTTGCAGTTTTCCACTGTTCTGTAGAATTAGGTGTTGTTTCGGGCATATTGCCCTGACTTCATGTGGTTGCACTTGTTCACAGTTAAAAATCACAAGTTGGTTTTAAACTAACTAACCTTTATCCGTAAATTTTGAAAATTTGCGCGGTGATTTTGAAAATTACGAGATAAACATTAACACACGTCTATTTACCTCGACTGTTAGTTAGCGACTGTCCAACGAAATTAAACATATAATAAATGAAAATTGCACATTTTTTATGCTCTACAAGTTTTATTCGACAATTTCAGCATTTGCCTTCGATAGAAATGAGTAAAATGCAAAAATCTTAAAATTTTAGGTACTGTTTTAATTTACTTTATTCTTCCATATATCGAGAACAATCGATCAATCGCAAAAATGTTACATAACCTAATTTGTAGAGCGCAAAAAAAACCTTCAAAATCAGCAAGTATTTTGCGTTATTACAGCCCGTTTTTTCACGTTTTTTCGTTTAGCAAAAAAATCAAGCCTGTTCAGGTGCTGAAAACTTGGAGTTAAGCTTTTCTTGATCTCCCCTACACCCCAGAAAAAAAAAATTGCAAGTCGGAATTTTGTCTTTTTTGAATGTACATACTTAATGACTGGACTAATACCGTCAGCGATTTTCCGAAGTCGGTGCGTCGTAGGTGTTACCTCGGATAAAGATGGGGTAATGTCCGCGTTACACTTGCTACTATGTGATGTTTATTAAAGAACTTAATTAATCTAGTTTTTATGCACTGTTCAAAAATGTTTGACACATTAGAAATCGGTCGATAGTTATTTACATTATCTTTCTCGCCGCCTTTGAAAATTGGTATAACTGCAGCAGTTTTTAAGACATGCGGGAAACAACCCTCTAGAACACAACCCTGGTAGAAAATTTGAACATTTTCTGCCCAATTACCGGCCAGTTTTTCTGTCAGCTGGCCATATACTGACCATCTTTTATGGCCAGTTTTCCTATGAAAACATATTTTGCCCATCAATAAATGGCCAAGAACTCGTGAAAATTATGGCCATTAATTGTATGGTATTTTGGTTGGAATAAATAGTTACTCTGCAACCGAGCAGTTTGGTTAGTACACTCAAAATAAAGTTTAGGGCGTATGGCGATATTGCTCAAATAAATTAATGATTTGACATAATTGTTTAGTGTAAATGTGTATTTATTTTAGTTAGAAAATAATAACTTCAAATCTTTGTTTGGTGTGCAATTGCAATTATACATTTTGTAACCCCAAATAAAAGTTTGATTTGATGCAATTAAAAATTCATGACCGATGCTATCACTCACTTCTAATAGGTCATGTTCAAAGGAACTGTATTAATGACAATATGTAATTACGAATAAAATATTTATGTTTAAACAATATACATTAAATATTGTAAATAATATATAATAACATTCATTTTGCTGTGAAATCGTTTTAAATTAACCGTTTTTACATTATGCATTATATTATTAGAAATCTATTTTATTATTTAATTATACATCAGTTTTTTAATTGAGTTGAGGACAAAGAAGAAATACACTCTAGGATTTAGGTTTATAATGATTACGATTTACAAATTGCAATTGTGTTTGACAGGTTAACCTCAAATCAAATAAAGTTTTAGCGGACGCCAATCCATTAATTATGGCCAAATACTGCCCATTTTCTGTTACATTTCGAGCTGGTTTCTGTAACAGATTATGGGCATCAATTGTGGCCATAAACTGGGCATTTTCTATAGATGGCCACAATTTCTACCAGGGAATCAGTTATTAAATTTGCTAATGGAGTACATATATAAATGGAGCTAAAACCTTTAGAGCTTGTGCACTTATACCATCAATACCCGAGCATTTTTTATTCTTCATTTTGAGAATAATTAACCTAATTTCGTTTTGTGTAACCGCTTCGAAGAACATTGAATCTATCCTTAAACATTATTGAATTTCAGAGTAGTATCGTTTATACATTTTGTATATTTGATTTTACTAGCTAATTCTTTGCCTATCGATACAAAATGATTGTTTAGTTCGTTGACTATTTCTATCGGTGTGAAGTCCTCATTTGTGGCTTTCCTGTGTAATAGATGATTTAATGCTGTCCAAGTACCTCGAGAATTTGATTTGTCTTATTTAAAAGATTACGACATCTTCTAAAATCTTCCCGAAGTTGATTGTCCTTTCTATTTCTTGCTTTTCTATATAAAAGGCATTTCTTCTTTTTATTAAATTTATTATCGTTCTAGTATATAATATAAATACAAATTGTAAATTTGCTATTACATACTTTTCACATTTCGAAATTTTTGAAGAATTGGTTTTTAATACGTTTAAAATATTATGAACACAATTTTTATTCCATCATATTTGACAATACGTATAACAAGAGATTCTGGAAATTATTGCAGCACATCATTATATAAACCAACAGCAAACATGATATAAATATCAAATGTGTTTCATTTTTATTCGATAATTTAAAAGAGTTATCTGGACGAACACGTGCATGTTTTAAATATAAATGAATTATACGCCCATTTATTGTCATACAAAATTCACGCAAAATATAATCAGCGCATTGAATGCGCACAGCAGAAAGAAAAAAAAATTGAATAAAGATTATATTTTTCCATTGCAAGTCCTTCATTTTTAATATCAGATAAAAAGTTACTCATGTTTTTACATATACATAATATATTCAGTATATTTATATACTGAATTATAAATCAACATATACTATTTAAAAAATCCGTCCACTATATTTTAGGAAGGTAACTGAACAAGCAAAATGTAATTGATATAATATCGATAATGATAATTGATTATTAAGTTGAAATAATTGGCTTTAAAAGTTACTAATTATTCAAAACCACTGAAATGATATGTATAAGATTATATAACAATATATAACGATTATCGGAAAATAAGCACTAAGTGGTACTGGCATCGTCATATGAATTGCGCTCCAACAGGTGCCGGGTATCAAGATCACCAGAGCACCTGATGAAGTACAATTAACATGCAGCCTTCTCCCGATAAGTGCACAAACTCATCTTCACCTTTGCGATTTCTTCCTCCAGTAAAAATATTTTCCTTGCAAAATCCTAAAACCGATTTGAACTTAAAAATGAAAAGAAATTATTTAACTCCCGCTGTAGAAAAAGTTTTTTTTTTTTTTTTTTTCTCTTGATTTGACCATTGTCTCTTCTTTGTTGGTTTTTTGCTGATGAATTTCTCGATGAGTGTCCTACCGCAGCGCGCGCTACTTCAGGTACCTGACTGTATTTTAACTGCACAGTCTATAGCACCGAAGTAGCGTGAGTTGCAGTTAGATATGAGAAAGGATCCGCTTCAATTTCTTCTTGATTGAATCCAATCTCTGAAAATACGTCGAAAGTGCATTAATTCAAATGAAATAGAATTCTAATTCTTAATATAAGGGCAAATGAAATTTTAATTCATTCCGTATGAACAAAAATGTTTCCCATGACTCTATCGACCACTAGAACTCGAACAAGAAAGTTCTTACGAAAAATCCAAGAAATGTTTCGTAGTTGAATGGTAATGAATTACAACTGGCCAATCAGAACGCGCTCGAATGTTCCGCTCCGCTCAGTGATAGGTGCTCGGCTAATGGCGTGATAACGGGTTTCTCAATATAAGCATTGTGACAATATAAGAAATTAAAACTTTAAAAATGCAATAAAATAATTTTCGATAAAAAAATGTGAAATATATATATATAAGTTTATAGGTGAAATCCCACAGCGTCGTCTTTGCGCCATTCTCTTTTCCCTCATTTCCTTATATACTGGCGGCAATTTCTCCTACGACACGCCCTCTGAACAAGAAGTGGTGGGGGCATTTAATGCTGGGATTAAGATTCGGTCTTAAAAATGTACATAAATAAACATAATGGTGATTTCTTTAATGTTTCACTACAGAATTATATACTATTCAATTGAACCATTATGTATAGTTGTTAAAAAAAGACCGACAATTTTAAAAATACACTAAATTGATCCCTCAAGTCGAATTTAAAAAGAAATCTAAAGTACCCTGAAGACGATACTCCAAAACGCGTATCGAAAAGTCGCAGCGAATCGAGAAACGTTCAAAACCGCGGAAAATATTCTATCGATTCTTAGTATCAGCTTTTCTTTTTCTTTCTCTTTTCCGGCTGGTACTTACACAGTAACGGGATTCAGTAATATAGTCCGTAAGTGCAATGGCAAACGTCATCTCCTTCCTTTTCTCGAGCGGGGGGGAATCAGCGAACTCGATCCCGCACCATCTCACCTATTATTGCTGCTCGACGAGAAAACTCGTTTAAGAAGTCGATTTCTGGTAAATTCGAAAATTACGAACATTCGCGATAGGTAATCGAAGGTCGATACGATGGAAGAATATAATTCGATGACCACAGCGTCCCTTTATATTTTTTGTAGACCGTCATTGTTTAATGGGAGAACCCCTCAAACCGCAAACATCCACTTACGAGCTTTCTACAGATTGCACGAGGTCTTAATTCGTTAAATTTAGTGAATGTGCGGAGGAAAAGCTATCCGTACTTTACAGCAGTTAATTAATTTGGGGAACACGTGATAAATTTCTCATTTAGACATATTTCATAAAAATTATTTCCTGTTATTACTATAATGGAAATTAAAAAGTTTCAGTTGCATTATCGACGAAGAGTTGATATGGAAATAGGATCGAGAGTATATATAAATTAAATTTATCAGTTACAAAAGTCATAATAAACTCTTTAAAAAATCAGAAATAAAATGTGACACTATATATAATGAAATTCTAAACCAGAATAACAATGAGATCTTGGAATGGAAAAAATCAAATTTCATATTCGATGTAGACCGCACGCCGTTCATTCAGCAGTGTCAGTTTACATCAGTCTAATAAGAAAGATTAAAATAAAAATGAATCGATAAGGTATACAGGAAATTATTACATTTCTTTAAATATAATTAAAAATTATTTTTTTTTTAATTTGCATTTAGTGCATGATATTCTTTTGTTCTGTGAGATGTACAATTTCAAAAAGTGAATATAGAACTTTCAGTAAGAAATTTTGGAATTAAACATATCAGCAAAGGACGCGAAGGTGTACGAAATTATCCAACGTTTGGTTGATTAACAGAAATTACTTTTGTTTCGTCACTGCAAATCAGCGTTGTACATGGCAACAACACCCATCGTTGATAATTACGGTCGCACTAAATTAGGTTGCTCAAAATGTCAAAAAATTATCGTAAGTCGGTGAAGACGTTTTTTAAATTACGTCATAAAGGTCACGCGCCGTGATAACCCCATACACACGTAGACAATGCCGCGCTGATAGCGTTTTCAATTCCAAACTGACCACAAATAATAACATTTCATCGCTAGTTTATCCGTCGATGTTTATTCCAAAAAATTGTTGGATTGCTAAAATATTAGACGTAAAAACTGAATTTTCTATTTATTCAGACACATTGTCAGATAATGAAACGAATTCTGAAGTATATGCTGTAATAACAATTAGGCAATTACTGAAAATCAAATTAAATGAAAGGTCAGTACGACAATTTTCGTGTGCAAAAAAAAAATTAGATAGTGTTAATCGACAAAAACAAAGTCGTATAAATCGCTGAAGGACGTTTCAATGTTTGCTTTGTCTGCCTCGCCAATTTTGACAGATAATACGATAAAGAAAGAACGATTAGCCAGAGAGAAAAATAAAGCACGTGTCGAGTTTCACTGTGATTCTTCGTATGAAATATACGAGGAATTTTTCTACTTTTTTTTTCAATAATTTCTTTAATCCTTCCCGAACAACCAACATTTGCATTTTTTTTTTTTTTTTTTTTTTTTTTTTTTTTTTTTTTTTTTTTTTTTTTTTTTTTTTTTTTTTTTTTTTTTTTTTTTTTTTTTTTTTTTTTTAATTCCTTAAATTGTTGAAAAAGAGTCAGCTATAGTAATTTAATTTTAAAAATCACGTAGTCAGACAAAAATATTAAAAAGGCAAGCTTTAGCATACAGAGTAGGAATATAAAAAAAAAAGTAACGACCCAAATAGCTGAGATCACCAAATAAGCCACTGAAAAAATGACGAATGTATCTACGCAATCTGTTGCCCTTACACTATATATACTTACCTAATGCAAGGGAGAGGGCTTCTAGGCTATTTTGAAACCCTACTATATTTAAACACCATATAAAAAGCATATTTATCTTGTAATCGTAAAAATGCTGATTAGGGAGAAATAACCCTCCAACCACTGACATTCCACGTAGGAATCCAGATGGAAGTCTATCTTCTATAAAGACATCCACAAATTCCAGTTATTTCTTCAAGTATAGGAGTAACAAAAAAAAAAAAGATTGAAAAGAACAAAAAGTTTCTAACGTTTGTTGATATCACAGATTTACGACGTTTTAATAATATTAGGTCCGGATAAAAATCAAAAGTATCAGCTTCCACCGAATAGATTCCAATTCGACATGAAGGAGATGCGGTTCGCCGCCTGCGAAGGCTCTTCACAAGCAAACTGGGAATTGCTTATACGTGTGAGGGGACAAAAAGTTGCTCGCTTCGAATCAGCAATGACCGCGAAACCTTGAAACGAAAAGAGAAGTGAAGGTCTCTTAAACTTCCAAGAGACGATTAGACGAGTATAAATCGCAAACAAGGTCCAAAATACTCAGAGCATCGATGCACTTTAAGAGCGTTCATCTTTCGCGTAGGAAGAATGGACGCGAGATTTGAATAAAAATGTAGAAATAATACTTCGACTGCTGCTTAGTCACTAATAAGAGAGAAATAAAAACGAGGGTCGATGAATGTGACTGTGAATTTTTAGCTGACATCACAACTGCAACCATACGTAGCGTGGATAAGCGAAAAACTCAAAGTCATCGAGTGTGCAATCGTATATACAAATCTTTTAAATAAGCTCTCGAGATAATATAAATTTTAGCCTTTTTTTCGTAATCTTATTTAATAATCAGAAAATACTCGTGGAAAATGATATTTTTAAATTAGATACGAACGAGTAGCACGCCGATACTTAGGTGTAATCGGTCATTCCTCAAACAATTATAAAAATAATCAATATATAAACGATTCCATCAAAGACTGATGATTTAGTTCAGTCTAAAAAAACAATTGTTTTAAGAAATGAATAAACAATACATAAATGTGCCAGTTTCCTATATCTTATTTATGTATATAATCAAGTATTACTCGCCAGTTAAGGTAAGACAACGGCCCCGGATGCATCGGTGACGTGGTCGGCGGAAGTGCGTGATGCGCAAGTGCATGGAAGAGAAAGAAGAGTTTCAACCACTGCAGTCGGCGGATCAGGCTGGTTTTTCGCTTTCTTGTACGATGCCTCGCATTTCCGGTGGTATCGAGGAGTCAAGGTATAAGTGAGTCAATTACTCGAGTATATACCCAGCAGCGATGCGCGAGTCATTCATTGACGTCAATTGAATCAGTCGCCGTCACTTTTCCACTCGTGATTCTCACTGGCTTTTATCGGTGGTTGCTAAGACTAATCGATATGTCATTTTATCCCCGATTCTTAAAATCGCCCGACGCGAATTCTTTCCCTGAGTTTGATCGTCGTCGCATTAATCGGCGGTCATCGACATCGGCGTCGCCTTCCATTTTCTTTTTTTTTTTTTTTTGTTCTTGTCATTTTTAAGTATTTATCATCTCGTCAAATTTTCAACTCAATCGCTGTCTTCTTTCATCCCAACTGTCAGAATTCTCTTTTCTACTTCATCATCCAGTTCGTAACCGTCATTGTCAAGTCTTGTTTCGTGAGCGTCAACATTAATTGTGTAATCCAAAATTGTTAACATCACCTTAATCTGATCGTTACAGTTTTCATGAGAATCACGAGGAAGTTACGTTCCATTATTGAATCATCGTAGTCATTATTGTTGTTTTCAACAACGAAATATCTTCATAATTACCTTAACAATTATGAACTGGAATATCATTAACGTCCCAATAGCGACTTTGAATTATCGTTTCATTTTAATTTCAACCCATGTTCAGTTCGAGCCACTCTACAAAAGAGATCTGGCAGATGATCAAGCCCAATCCATTCGGGATTCTTGTTATACATGTGTCCCAGGCTTTCTAATTTTAGGGTAATCGCATTGCGGTATCGGTATAGGGTGCAGCTGCGAGGCGCGCGTTAACCAAACCTGGCAGAAATAAGCGAAAGAAAGGATTTCGCGAGCCAAGAAAATTTCCCTTTGTATTCCTTTGTGTATTCGCTTATCTTATGGAAGTAAAGACATTGATGCAAAAATATATTTTAGAATCTATAAAAACGTTCACCAGATATAGACGCTATCGATAAAACTATCGATTCTCGTTTTTAGGAAGGAATAAATGAATCAATTCGGCAAAACCTATAGTCGTTGCGGCCATCATAAAGAAAACTAATGCACGAAGATAAATGATGCAATTCTACTTAATTCGCTAAATGTGATTATGCACATGAGAAACGCCACTGAGATTCTGGGAAATTCGTTAAACAATAAAACCACTGAGCATTCGAAGAACGGAGGACGAGCTGTGTGTTCTAAAATGGAATGAGTTTTTTAATAAGATTTTTATGTCAAATCCGTCTCTTTTATATAGTTGAAATTATCAGGCCGTGACAATTCATCATCATGTGTCGAAAAAGCGACATTACTGACCAATCATACTTCTAGGCATTTTAAAAATTTTAAATCATATTTATTTTTTCGTTTCAAAAATTATACTTTGTATCTTGATCTAAAGTCCGTTTATTTTCTTAATAATTACGAGACAATTTTATTTATGATGCTGTACTACTGACCTACAGAGTAATCAAACATATATTGGCATTAGAATATAAGAACATAGCGTGAGAGCAGACTAATTTTCAATTATTATAACAACACAACACAAGAAAAACGATAACATCAAGAAGATACATTAACATAATTACATTGTAGAAACATTGATTAAATATTAGACAAAAGATGGATGGAAAAAACGCACGAAGAAAACGACAAAAGAAAATGGAAAAGGAGCATAAGCGAAAAAAAAAATGATTATAGTCTGATGCAAAAGTGGATGGAACGCGATCTTCGAGGGGAGAAAAAGGTCGAATGACGAATCAGACGAGAGTTGCCGGGAAAAGGGGGGTTGCGGGGACGAGAGATAAAGTCCGTTTTTCGCCGACTCCGTAAATAACGCCTTGTCGCGTCGTCTCTTTATCTTGCATTCCCGCAAGCATAAGTGTTCATTATTACATATGGCCTCGCGGTAACGTTCCATTTTTTATTCTTAAGATTTCGCCTAAATGTTGCATATATCTCCCTGGAATCCGTCGGTACGATCGGATGAAAAATCCCGAACGAAAACGTAAGTAACGACAAAAATATAAGAAAATCGATTACCTAACCTCAAATTTCATAAAAAATTATTCTTTTGATGATTGAAATTGTTTTAATACTATAACGATATAATACAAGAGCGAATTAAAAGAAAATTTAGTCATTTCAGAGTCACGAATTGAACACAACACAATAAATGCTATTATAATCAGTCGTAAATAAAATCAAAAGTAATATCACAAATTCCTATACTCGAATATTTTTGCCGTGCCACGTTTTCGGCATCGGATCAACCCGTCCACTAGCAGAGAGTGAAAAGCAGACAGAAACGATCTATTAATAACTTTCTTTCTCCCTCTCTTTCGAGGTCGAATCGCTCGAACGGTTCAGGGACTACGGGAGTCAAGTTCAACCACGATTTTCCACGGTTACGGTTGCCACTTAAAGGCGATATTGCATGATAAAAATCGGCACCGACGTTTTTCCAATTCGCCAGCAATGCCCCAGCATTCCGTGCAGTTCAATGTTCTCGTTACCTCGTGTGAAAGCGTCACTTGCTTAATTTCAGCCCGAATTACCCATGTGCCTTTTTATCGATTAAATGTAGATTACACATTCACACGATTAAAACAGACATTACATATACCAGGTGGACCACATCGCAGTAATCGTATAAGGTATTTCTTGTCAAATGCTCTTTCGTGATTAGCTGCAAAAAATATGAACTTATAATCCATTTTGGATGCGATTGAAACCTCCACCGTCTCTTATTGTCCTTTTTGGTGTACCGCCTGTTTGAATTTCCCCAGATGTATGAAAATCCAACTATAGGTGATCTTATTCTGGATTTCAAATGTTCTCTACCAAATACTCCGTATTAAACCCTTTTGATGTTCGACATTACATTAAAAGAATTCGACATTACATGAAAATTTTTTCCAGCTATCGAAATTAATGACTAGACGACCTCAATCGTACTTACATCAAGCTTAATAAGTCAAAATTCTTAAAATTCGCATTCTACAGCATAATGTACTCTACGTGACGGACAACGTCTGTTTTTAAAGTCTGTTTTTAAACCTTCGTTGTAGTAACATTATTGGCTCGCGTCAGGTCGAAATATTCGAGTGAATATTTCATATGATCGAACGAGAGGTGGAGTAAAAACTAGCAAATTTTCGATAACGGCTGATATATTTTTGACATATCAGTAAACTGAAATAACTGTACAAATACTGAAAAATAAGAAGGTCTAAAAAACTCTCTGAATGCAACCAGGGCTTTTTTCAATATTTTTGATTAATTGAAACTATAATTCCGATCAATTGATGATGTAGTCGCTATTATTTCATGGGTAATTTCTAATTTGTAATATCGCAGAAACATATATAATGTATATACAAAATTTATAAATAAATATATATATATATATATATATATATATATATATATATATGTGTGTGTGTGTCTTTGAGCAAAAAGAATAAAATTCAATACGCGTTCACGCATTTTTGTGATATCGTTTCGGCTCGATTTCATTAATATAATCGCGATGCTTGGACTTGTTGGAGGCAAACAAGTACGGGATTCCGTGTTGATTTTTTGGGTAACTCGATACGTCATTTCCTGCCATTTTGTTTACGTGTCTGTCGGAAGCAATATGTTCAAACCTGCGCGTGTCATCGTCCAACTATATAAAGCAAATGAAAACGAAAATCGCGAAAAATCAAACGCGAACGCGATACTTCCGTTCAACCGATAGGGTATTAATAATCTGATTTAATAAATTGATACGATGAAAATGTTTAATTGTTTTGTTGCGCAATAGTGCGAGTAAATTTGAGCACAACTGTGAAGTTACATCAACGACGATTATACATATATATATGCAGACATATACAGAAATAAATCTGATCTCCTTTTAATAGAAGACCCAATAAGAAGACGGACATTTTTTCAGTTCGTGAACTCGTACTTGTCATTAAAACCCATGTAAATACATTTCAGTAAGTAAATGATAATTTTACGTTGTTTTAATGACTTTTTTTCAATTTTGTTAAAGTCGCGTGGTTTAGAAACTCCATTTTGATGAAAAAATTAACGACCGTTTAATTTCGCATTGTTATTAGAGTAGAAATTTATTGCGTATTAAATGGTATTCAAGTAATCTACGCGGATTTGTTACTGAAACTGTGATTTGCTACCTCGTATAATTAAAAGTCAACTACAATTATACTTGAAATTTAATTGTGCAATTCATATTACGAATCAATTTTGTAAATGATATAATAATTGTCAATTATTATTAGTCACTGTTGCATTTACAATAATGCTATTATTACACAATATGTGCAATTTTATCAAACTTTGAATGTTGTATTGACTGATAGCACTCCAGTAAATGTACGGTAAAATAAAAGAAATAACGAATCTATAATTGGTAATAATTATACATACGCCTCATCGTAATTGCTTCGTAGGTGACACTTTTTTTGTTAAGCAATTTATATAGAAAGTCATTTACAACATCATTTGACATTTAGCTTTGTCGTAAATTGCATCCGAAGCTTTCCAACCAAAGACCGATGACGATAATTAAATGCTACGACGATTATTGTGTAATTTGCAAAACTGCTTCTACTTAAAATTTGTCGCATATATATGTAAAATATTTTTACTTGAACTAAAGTAATTTACATGAAAGAAAAAGTCAATAACGAGAAACAATGTTTTGTAAAAATAAAACGAAAGTTCGTTATTTTATTTTATCAGTATTTGAGAGTATTATCTTTGCAGTCCGTGTATCATATATATATATATATATATATATATATATATATATATATTAAACCGTACTAATCACTTAATTTTTATAATCAGTTGCTTTAAGCAAGCAAATAATATTAATACATTTCAATTATAGCCAATGAGGTTATGTTTTACATGTGCTCAAGGATCTTGTGGCTACATTGACAGAAACTACACTTATATACTTGACTATAGTTTTCTAATAGTAAAATCTCAGATTATGTCTAAATACTACATGTCATTTAGTTTAATTTTTACTAGATCTCTGGCCAGGGCCTATTTTAATTTTGTAGAAATCTAGTTTTCCCGACCGATTTTCCACCTGGGATATACCGATTTTCCACCTGGGATATATGAAATCCCAGCCAACAATCACAGAAGTTATGTCACAGTTATGTAACTATTACTATGTAACTATTACGTCACAATCACTGTTATGTAACTGTGACAATTTTTGAGGCGACATTTTAATGTAACTGTTACATAACTGTGACATAACTTCTGTGATTGTTGGCTGGGATATTTATATGGAATTTATAACATACAACAAATATTTATAAATAAATTACAAATATATTTAAAGGAATGAGAAATTTAGTGAAACTGAGATAAGTGAGATAAGAATAAAGTGCACGATCATATAATTGCCAATATATAAAAAACTATAATAATAATAATAACTAAGATGGATTCAAAGCAAGCCAAACTAATTTTTTAAAAGTAATTTACATTAATTATATTATTTATTTATTTTAATATTTATATTTATTCCATTAACAAATCATTATTCTAATTTTTGATTAATTTTTGACGAATGCAATATCGGAATTTTTTTAATATCACATCCTACGTAATTTAATTCCGACCCAAAAATGTGTCAAACTTTGATGTTATTCTAGTATATTAATATCTTGAAAAATATCGATTTTAAACTAATTTTTATAATCTAATGTTAATGAATTTTCTTAACTTCAAACAAATTCGCTTTATTCCCTAACATTGAAAGCGCCATTTTGATTTTTGAAAGAAAGAACCATGCATTCTAGAAATATATCGAATTAGAAAGATATAAGAATTATTATTTTCTTTTATTCTTGATAATTCTTGATAACGTAAATGTGCAATTTACGAAAAATGCATCAGAAATCAAAGTTGCTGCTTTGAAGGAACTTTACAATGAATTTTTGGAAAAGCGTTTGCGTGAAATATCGGTAAAAAAAATCAATAATTCTTTTGTCAAATACGTCGCGCTCGAAAATTCTAAAGTTTTGGCAGAATACTCTCTCAGAATTTGTAAATGTGCTCATTTTTTTTTCAAGATGTAGGAAGAGTTCAAGTTCTAAGGTTATGCTTAATTAAAAATAATAAAAAGATTATTATTTTTTTTCTTTCTATTTGTTTAGGTTGTTTTTTCGGTAATGTTTATATCTTTTGGTGCGGTTTACAATCACAAGTGCGAATATCAGAATTTCGAAAATATTGGATCGAGCTTTATTGGTACGGAATACCTCATATATATATAATAATCACAGTATTTTTACAAACTGTACAAATACGGAAAGTAAATAGATTTTATGATCTACTATTATCTTAGTTGTTTCATTTACTTTAGTGTTATCCTGTACTCAGATCGAAACCATTTCAAAATTGAAAAATTAAATTTTCCATTACATTATGTGGTGAAATTTATTAAAATAATGACGTAAAATTTAAATTATCATGTAATTTACACGACAACCATTAATTAAAGAAAAAATGTCTTTGATAAAATTAAAAAAAAATGTCTGATAACTCCAAATGATGCAAACATTCGTGTAATCGCATTTCTATAAACCCGACAAAATGTTCAATCAAATTAAATATTAACTTATACAATATTAAGAAATGATCTCGAATAAATGTAATTTTTTGAAAATATGATTTTTTACACACAGCCTGTGCAAAAAAAAAAAGTTGAGTTATATCTTATAATGCTATACAAACTTGCAGTAACCAAATGTCAAATAATAATTCACACAACTTACTGAATCTGTTTTCCGTCTATACACCGAAAGTTCGAGTAAATTTCCAAGGCCATTCATATGCTTCACCTGTCTCTGGACGCGACGACAAAGGTCAGGGCCGCAGACGCATTCATTGTTGAGGGCGCGATAACAAAGTGGCGACGCAACGACATTTTCTGTCGTAATCCGGTCTTATACACCCTCCGATTCGATTTTCTCCATCTGCAATCAGAAACACACCATTATTACAATCGTAATTAAACCATTCGTGCAATTATGTTTTATCTACTTATATATAATTTATAAAATGAAAAATTACGCCTTAAAGAATTGAACATATTATCTTCGTGTTTGATCTACATCTTTATACGTTTATCTTTCATCTTCTCCCTTTTTAACTAATTGTTTCATATCATTACCATCACGTCGACACAATTATCATAATTAATTGCATTATGTCAAACATCAACTATCATTAACTCTTAAACGTATTTTTATCGTAATTGGTACCTATATATAATATTTTCTAATCATATTTTTCAAATTAATCTTTACTTTTTAATTTTATTCTATTTGTGTACGCGAATAACATACAATGAGTAGAATATATCCATACCGGCATACATACGAGAAATATACAACAAAAAAGATATGTAGTATATAATTATGGATTTTCTATGTTTATCGTAAAAATTAATCGTTTTGGCAGACAATGCTAAATACATGTTTTACTTTTTTTATTACTGAAATAACTAATAAGTTATAACAATAAAAAAAAAAAATAAATAAATAATAGCATTACTGCTGAATAAAAGTGGTGAACAAACGTTTCGTCTTTAAAGAGTGTGGAAATTAAGAGTGAACGATTTTCTTTGTTCGTACACTGCCCTCGTCAGCCAACGGACGTGTCTGAGCGTCGAAACTTGATACTTATATTTAGACGTGAGAATTTTGTCATTATATTCCATTCTTACTATATATACATGCATCTATTTTCACAAATATGAGAGCTTCTATTTATTTTTTTTTATTTTATTTTAATTATTTATTTTTGTTTCTATATTATATAGTTTATATTATTATAAATGATAGATTATTTATTTTAGCTGTCACTCTACTCTGACAGTTAGTACTACTGAGATTATCCTATCTACATCAGGTATAATATTTAAGGTGCCCAACAACTGGTCAACAATAATAATGTATATGGGGTGATTATTCGCACAATTCTAAGGGAAAAATGGCGATTTATTTTTAGTTGACCCTTGTCCAATATGCAAATACACTTACATGAGAGGCCAACGGTTAAATCAATGAATGGTACAATAAACGTTTGAGGATGGCCCCTGATCGCAATGTATTGAACAGACCGCAAATGTCAGTTTGTGCAAAAGTAAATAACATATCATATAATATTATACTTTATCTTTAATTTGATAATAATAGTATTTATATAAATATAAATATAAAATACAAAATGTAATGAAATTAGAAAAAATAACTCATTGATTTAAAGGTTACAAAATTATAGGGTATGAAAAGTTATGATATAGAACTACGAAATTAAGTCCTAATTCTACATACCAGTATGAGATTTACGAAATGAGCTTTGTAATAGTCGTCATATATTTTCATTTGAGATTTAATTTTGTGGAACCCGCATGTTTTGCACTTTATTGAAAATGAAAAATCTAGCGTATATTAGGTACAAGGTTGCAAAAAAATGTCAAGGCCGCAATAATGTTTAATTATATAAGGAACAATGATTTCGTAAGTTGACATTTATAAAGATAATTTCTTCTTTCTAATTTATATTTTGTTACATATTGAATAGTATGAAAGAAGCAACAAAATATCGTATGATTGTGAGGATCCGTATATGGATAAACAGGGCTTGATCAAATGTCAATCAAATCAAAACATTTTTAAATTTAATTTGATTTAATTTCCCTAAATGTACAGTAGGACTCCCCTTATTTGAATTTTTCGAGTCGAGCAATATGGAGGCCCCTTCCCTATAATGTTAACGTTTCACCACATCACCACCACTGGCAGTGTGACAAAGAGAAAACGATACTGCTGCCTCTTTCGGTTAAAATAGAAAAAAAAATGAAAATAAAAGGGGTTAAAATAATGGGGGACTACTGTACTGGAATCTGCACAGCTTTATCGTCGCTCTACATTAGTTTTTCTGGAAAAGTTATGACTAATTATTTTTTAATCTAGACTCCTACCGTATCGCTTCCGTTACGTATAAAGAACGATAAGAAAATTCTCATGATGTTGCCATGAATCGTCTGGGTTTCCACATCAAGGATTTTAAAGAACAGAAAATATCAGTTCAAACAAGGCAAAATGTTATTACAACAATCATTACGTCTGCTTCGATAATAATTAGATCTGAGCCGCAGACAAAAAAATATGCAATGAGCACACGCCTTTTAATACTTGGATCCTCTTTTCATTTAGTTCGAGTAATTACAGTAGAAGCCCACTCGCAAATCAGGACATGGCCACTAATTGATACGTTTACCTTAATTCGATAGTCGAAATATCGACTACCCGTTATAGCGATATAACACACCGTCAAGCCACTCGGCCACTTTGACCCGAACCTAATTTCAAGGACGTCTACGCGAAACCGGATTCAAGGCCAATGCATTAAAAAGCAAGAGGACTTGCAAGAATCGGTGTAAAGAGAAAAGGTATAACAGACATTGATAAAAACGAACGTTTTTATTATATACCGCGTAAAAATGAGAAAACTTCAACAAGATCTTACAAAGGATTGTCCCAAAAAAGGCGAACTACGTAAGATGCCATAAAAATGTTTCAGGAATTATGAATTTTAAGATTTTTTTCAGATCTTTATAAGATAATTTAATATTATTCTTGATATACTTTTTAATATCTTTATTATCACATTTTAGTTCTTGTAAGATAATCGGAATAAATTTTGGAGATCTTTTTCAGATCGTTTTGTAATCCGGTTCTATTCGAGTTAGCAGTATTTTCTATGCAAATTGTCATTGTATTATTTCAGGATTCAATTTGAGTTTTAGTGGTAAAGTAAGAATTTCCTGATCATAAGTTTAATTATGTTCAGCTATTTGTAACGTTCTTAAATTCTGGAGATTTAAAATCTCAACGTCTACTAAACACGTACTCTTATTCTTTATCTTTCTTTGTCAACTATACATTGCGATCATTGAGATAATACGAGTGTTGGAACTGTTGGGCTATCAGCAAACTTAAAAGATCAGAACAGGAATTTGTTCAACCTAACTCGTGTCGAATGAAAATGCATGTTTAGTGGGCAAATTTAAACAGAATCCTTTAAATATTTATTTTCAACATTTATCTATAACATCTAAAAGAATTTATTTAAAAAGCAACTTCAACGATCGATAGGACGTGAATATCATAATTAGAATATAGGTAAGGCGCAAAGTACTTGACAACTGTGAAATCACTTTCAAAGTCACCCTCGTATTGTAAATGGATATTGGTAAATCGATTACCCCGGTCTGGTAGAGGTTTTATCTGGAAATACCAGGATAGGTATCTCAGAGATAGTATTGGGACCATTTCGGCCAGTTAAACCAATATATGTGATGTAATTGAAATCTTGAAAATTTAGGTATATCTTATATAGGACATAAAGAAGTAAAAGCAATTATCGGATATTCCCATCTCGTTTCTTCGTTATTTGATTGATTATAAGCGTGCATGACTTCGCTTTCGATCTAGTCCAGTTACCCGTCGGAATCTTCAACAAAATTCGATTATCGCTACAATTCTAATCATGTGTTTGAAATCCCTGCTGATTAACCTCAGGAATGTCTCTAATGATATTGATCATTCCGCTCGTATCATCGTTGCTGTAAACTAAACCGCGTATATACATAAATTGTTTTTTAATCGTTGTATGATTGTACTCGAGTTCTCCTCATACTATATAAAAATTGTGCGCAGCCATTACCAAGAGGGAATTTCACTCTTAAAAACATTATTGCTTCGATATAATTTCTTTTTCAAATATGAAATCTCATTGGGAAAGTCGTCAATAGCAAAGGAGATGTCGTGTGACATGTGTATATTAATACATTTTTGGGTGCTACACACCTGAGGACTGTCTTTGTTAATTTATTTCCTTATTTCCCGACTTACAAAAAAATAAGCAACACAACAAGCAATTGTGAACAACCAAAAACTTTTACGCAGTAACTGGCGCTTCATCGAAAAAAAAAAAGTTAAAACGAGATAATTCTTCGTCGCCGTTCGGTGACGTCAGCATTGGCGCTTTTAACCCGTATTTCTCGTGCACGTGTAAATATCATGCGTCGATTCTTCGAAATGCTTTTGCGAACAAATTTCAACGGCACGAAAAGTGGCGTTCGACATTTGCAAACGTTCGTTTGTAAAGTTTATCGCCCGAGGAATAATACTTCACACAAATGTCAGTGTATTTTCTTGATTGTTTTTTATCATTGGTGTGAAGTATATTTTGATGAAGTTTCGTGTTCATGCTTCAAATGATGATTTTCAATTGTTAGTTTTTGAAAAATGTCCATGTAATAACACTTTTATGCTACACATATTTTTTATTTAAATCCTTCTGCAAAATTCATCGAGTGAATGTGATATCCCAAAACAGCAGGAATGAGGAAGGAATGAGAAAGTGGGATAGAACAATGAGATGGTGCATTTCAGTTATTCTCAATGATTCTGTAAAGGAGTGATGCAGCACATCATGCTTTATGACGTCATTTAAGGTGGATTGCAACGTCAATCAATCAAAATCTTACGTTAGTATACGGCGTGGGCCAAAAAATAATTGTTTCCTTCCTCCTTTGCACAACTGATGACTGATCTGTGATTTCCATGGTGCTCAACCTTCAGACACTGGCCAGAAATCTACATCTTATACTTCAATATATTCTAATGTGAAAAGTGTATTGGTAAATTATCGATTGTAACTAGTAAATCCTGCGAATTCGTCGAAATATTTGTATAGAATTAAAAAAACAGAAACATCGCAACAATCAGGAACGAGGAAAGATCGGGAATTATGTAAAGTCGTCAAATAATACAGAAGTAGCAGTCACAGCGCTTCGGTCGGCGATCTAAACTGCAGCAAACACTATCGAGAGAAACACGAGTAAACAAAATGCCAGTTAGCATTCCGTAACTGAACAAAAAAGAAATTGCGAATTCCAGGCGCGTAACGCGCGAGGATAAAAGGAGGTGGGATACACATTCCGTAGGAAAAGTCAAGTATGCGGAGGCTAGCCTCTTCTCGACGTGATACATTACCTTTACTTAAATACTGCGATATAAAAAAATGTTGAAAAATGAATTTCATTGGCATTTTTTTCTAATTACTTATACAACAAAAAATGTGTTTTGCATTACTCTTAAGAGAGAGAGAGAGAGAGAGAGAGAGAGTAAAGAATAAGACATCATGGCGACCACTACAGAATTGACCAGGGAGTATTGTAGCAATGAACACAAGCGTGTGGGTTCTGTCATGAAGTCTGGGTCAGAGTCCGAAAACAGCCTACAGAAGCATAACCAATATGGCCTACAAGGATATCTGGGTACTGTGCCTAAAGTGAAGCAATGATGATTATACTGTAAATGGGTGCCCACAATATATGAGACAGCCTTCTACAGTAGTAGCATTGTACATTGCTAGAAACAGGAATTCTATACCGAAATACTTATGGACATCTATCGGACATCCAATGTGTATCCATCAAGCAGTCGTGAAAAATCTTAGCTAATGGCCATCCATATCAGTATATGTCCTAAAACCGTGATCGTGGATGAAGCCAGAAATGGCTTTTTCAACTAGATCCACCATAATATTGCGAATTTCAATCAAAATATTGGCAAAGCAACCACATTACCTCATCAGAGATCTTTTGGATTTTCTATATAATCGAGTCTAACCTAACCGAAGGTCTTCACGGATGGAGAATTTTATTGAATCGTCGTAGTCTAGTAGCAATCTACTCTCACAAATCGTAAATTAATTCCTAGTCTCTCTAAATGAAAGCTCTACCTCGTGTACGAGAGTGTTAATAAATAACGAAGCGCACAAATTGTCCCGAGTCTATAAAGAGTACACGAGCCGCGATTGTCTCATGAATGGAGGTAAAAAGTCCGTTTAGGCTCCCCTTGACCCCCCCCCCCCAGCCCCCACCCTTCACCCACCAACCCTATACAACCGTAGATCGTAAAATGCGGACCTGCGGGTGTCTCGCGTTGCGGACATGTATATATATATATATATATATGCGTGTGCCGATGTCAACGCCTGGTGGGTCGCCGTGCTCGACGCCGGTTTTATTTAATCACGCTTATATACTCGGCTGCCGGCGGCCACGGAGGCCTGTTGCTAGGCGCCCCCCGCGACTCCCTTTCGCCCCTGCAGCTCCCAGGCCCACATCTTGAGCTGTTGCTTACCGAGAGTATTCTCCCCCCCCCCCTCCCTCTCTCTCTCTCTCAACATGCATATATATGCGACATGCGTATATACGTAAATACATATATATATATATAAATACACACACACACACACACACACACATATATGTCCATATAAGTATTAGGCCGCAATCACGGGTATGTGGGCAGATGAATGCGCTACGTGCCACACGCGTACGAGTACTCCATGAGGCCCTCCAAGAGAGACTATATGCCACTAATATATATCCATGCCTCGCCCATCTCACTTTCTTTCTCTTCGTCACTCTCTCTTTCGCTTCCTCCATAAACGAGAATACACACACCGCATAGCTTCTCTCTTTCTTTATCGCACTTCGCTGCCTTCGTAAGCTTTGCTTTGGCGTCTCACTTTTTCTTTTTTAAGAGAATTTGTTATACATAAAACGTATTTTCATGATCTTTTCAGTCTGCTGTTGATGCAGAGAAAAAAGTATTTTCTCTTTTTTATTGGATTTGAATTTATTGACCAAGTTACACTATGATCCATAATTTATAAAATTGTGCAGTTTTCAAGTTTTTGCTGGGATCCAATAAACGTTGCAAAATTATATACTAATCAATTGTAGGAAGGAATGAGAGCTGCCTTAATGTAATCATGACTGATTTAATGTCTTTGAAACGGAATATCCAAATTTCTGAAGAGAACCATAAAATTAGACGAACTTTTCCCAAATCGATTTTGAAAATTTACATTTTGATAGTGAAGATATTAAACATAACAGAAAATTCTAGTTTCATATGTAAAAAAAAATATATAATGATTGTATATCTATCTTGCTTACGTCGTTATAATAAAAAAAGAAACCATTTCGAAAGATGCTTTTAGATGAAAAATCAAAATAAAATCATAGTTAAAAAAAAAATAATAGAATAATAATCTCAGGGCTCTGAAATTGCTACATCCGGCACTGTAATTAGCCCACATGGCGATGTGAAATTCGTCGAATCCCCCTGTATACCAGGCGAGAAGGGATTGAGAGAACTTTTTTCTTCCTCCTCCGTTGCAGAAAACGTTTACGTACACGGTTGGGATGTATCGGTCGTCGTGGCGAACTATCGAAAGCTATCTTTGTACTAATTTACTATGATGATAGGGACGAATTGAAAGGTTGAAATTTAACGTGCAAAGGGGCAAACGTGAAAATCAATTTAAAAATGGATGTTAATAGTTGAAATTGATGATGTGTGTCATGAAAGATTAAACAATAAAAAAAATATGATACATGTAGATGACCATAAATTAATGACATGTCTGATGTATCTGGCTGGATTAAGTCACTGGGGCGAATGCGTGAATTGATCGAAGCCACGAGATATTAAGGTAGTGGTAAATTCATCTTCATTACGTGTTACATTTCATATTATAATTTACACCATTGATCCTTTACGCAGATGATATATTAGTAATGCAATGATAAATTGATAATAAATTAGTCATTAGTGAACCGTAATTATAATAAATCTTAATTAATTAAAATTATATTGAATTTAATTGCTTTTACTTATTGAACTTGTAACATTGCAGCGCGTACCCATTGTTAAGTGTAATTCTGTAATATTTGTATTACCATAATTTTTTTTTTCTGCATATACTTAGATATACTCCAATTACCAATAATTACACTGATTATTAATTATTTTTGCCTGAATTATTTATTACACCAATACATTCTAATTACTTACTACGATCGTTTGCTTTGGCTAATTATTTCACCAATTTACTACATCCATTTATCATAACCATTAGAAATTTAATATCCTTCCCACCGAACTTTATTACATACTTTGTGCCGCTAAAATGATTTATTAATTGTATTTGTTTTAGTATTGTAACTCTTCCCCTCGCTAATTAATGTCGATTTAACCTTACGTTTATTCTCTCAACATTTACGCTAGTGCTCTTCTGAAGAAAATCAGGTTAATCAGACTGATAATAGGCCAGGCTTGTTCTAAATACCTATTTAATAAGATTTCTATTAATTGGATGAAAAACATGTCAATTTCACGAGGTCTTTCAAAATACACATCGCTTTATCTGCGATTCAATATTCCAGACATTTCCCTAGTTTCACATTTCTTAATTTTAAGGAAAAGTGATAAATTAAAGAGATTATTAATCAGTAGAAGTGGTGGTAATCTTTGCAGCATGTAGTATCTTGATATTTGTGAAAACTCCAATCTAAACAAAGGCCAAGTATCGTGACCAGGTGTATGTTTTGCTTGTCTTTATTCTTAGCTCATTCCTTAGTTCAGGTAGTCTTATTAAATGTGCGGTTCTTGTGTTTCCTATCGGTCACTTATAAACGACAAACGAGATGTCTGTCGGAATGCATAGAACCCGTACGTGTTCTACATTTATGAAATATTACGTCCAATGGCAAAGAAAAGCCATAAAATCATTGACCTCTATACATATTCAGTAGATCAGTGCGGAAAACATAGCGCAGCCAACACCTGCATGTCTTATCCCAACAGAGTTTTTTGTAACAAATCGGTGTACAGATAAAATCGTGAAACTAGCGCAGGTGTGTGGATTAGTCATGAGTGTGGATATAAATCAAATCCTTTATTGGAATGATTACAAAGTCCAACAATTTTCATGCAAATTTTTAGGTAAACGTAATGAAGTACGAATGTAATTGTTATTTACAATTATCTAGGCACAGAATCATAGCCTGTCAAAATACCAAGTCGGACAAATCAAACTGCAAAAAAAAAATATCTAAAGTCCATTAGTCTGAAAACACGGACAAGCTGCAATTGCCACATCAACACCCCTAATTACTCGCCATACTTGCCGACCATAGAGTAAAACAACAAACAGTCCCATTGTTGCGGGGACGTTCTCGCTTCAATTAATTTCAAACGTGTCCGTGGACGGCGTCGTAATTCGTTCCCGAACAATGAGCCTCGGTGAATCTTCGGTAATGACGTGTAATCAAATTTCCCGTCTTTGTGTCATCCTCGCCAGCTGGCCCAACGATGAAAAGGTCGGAACGCTCGCATAGACGACATGCGTACATATATATATACGCGCCAGTACGTATATATACGTAATGTCTGGGATCCGCATCCTGACGATTTCACCGCGTCCGCCATTAGCGAGCGCAACGACTTAACGGTCGACGAGCCGGACCTCGTTGCTCGTCGAAGTCTTCGCTTTACTAATTACCCGAATTACGCGCCAATAGGATCCCGGCCGGATGCGACGACTTCCGAAGAAATCCTCGTGTTTTGTCGGTTAACCGCAGAAAACAATGTAATTGGGTGATACGAACGTGTCATATCATTTTCAATTATCCTTTTTTGTTTTTTGTTCAACTCCAGTGGTTGCTGTACATGGTGGTGCGCTCTGATCCATCTACTGGAACATAAATGCATCCCGTGTGGAAATTGAACTGGGGTTCGTCGGATCACGGGGTCTTGTTAGTTTGCCTTTTTACATTAGGACTCTGATCTGTCCGTTCAAAGATTTTAAACATGTTATACGTGTTGTCAGAATTTTCTTCTGCTCTATACCCGTACAGCCCAATCAAATTTCGTCAATTAAAGATCAACCTCTTTATGTCTAATCCATGCTGATATATTTTGAACATGTTTCTTAACCTCTAAAAATGGAGGATGCTGTAATAATAATATAGAAAAAATTATAACATTTTGTTATTTTCCGTAAAAACCTATAAAAATCATAATTCACGTTGTATTGAAGTTAGTGAAAGCACTCTGTAGGTCTAATTTGTGGGTGACTTCGTTTACATTTCGAAGATTCCCGAATGTTTATTAGTTCGCGCAGTAAGTTCACTGCGGTGTTTATATACGGGGATAAATTCCAACGAATTGCTCGCATGACACTTCAGGAGCACGACACTTGACAAATCGGTCCTTATCAACTCCGAGCGAGCAGCTCCGTGATTGTCTACATACAGAGACGTGTAGAAAAAAAGCGTCTGCGTCACCGCGTGATGATGAACACGCCACCACTCGCAGCTGCCTTCGAAATTCAGAGTAGGCGTTGTACCGGCAAAAATCATAACGGGTAATTGTTCGGTATACATCCTTCACGCTCTTATCTTGATTTATTCCCGCGCATAATTCGTAAATAATAATTCGTATTCATTTATTTACACATTAAAGTAACATTTAACGTAGCCTCATGTATATCGGGACATTTTGTTGATTTAACCGTGAGCGGTATCTTGGAATGGCCTCTATTAATGATTTCGGTGTCATTTTCAACACTAAACATGTCGATGAAGGAAAATTGGGCATATATAGTGTGATGAATGAATAAAGACGCGAGCTTCAATCTCATCCTAATTCTCATCACTGCCGTTGGACACTACAATTTCAGTGGTACGTTATCCGGGGTGATGTCCCTTAAATGTAGAATAACTCTTCTTTTTTCGAGGTTAGGTGGGTAACTCGTTAAACTGCACATTAACAAATTGTATTCACGCAATTGAACCCCAGCTTTGATTTTCAATGTTAGACATAATGGTTCACCGCCAACAATCTGAACCTTAATTTCCATTTAGCAGCACAAAACAACCCTTGCATCATGGAATCTACAAAAATTAATTCTGTTTGTACAAAGATGACCTCGCCATCCGATGTAAATGTGATAAATTTAATAAAGGACCGTTCCGAATAACGAGCATGACTCATGCACGTTTTTTTTCCACTTCGGGTCATTGTACGGTATTCCACGTGGTTTTATCATATTCCTAATGCTTTCATACTCTTTTATTGTAGCTTTTATATTACTTTGGGTAAAACATGATGTTACGGCATGGTTTTTCAGAGTGATAATGAATCAACTACTTGCTCTATTATTTCATATCGAATGTTGTTGAAATATATAGGCTTATAACAAGTTGTTAGATATGTGTTAAATTCATCAGAAATATATTTTAAATGAATTAAAAATAACATGTATGAGTATTCGAATACGAGAATTCAATGGGATTTCCCATCACCGCGTAGTAATACGTAACGCGATTTCAGAAGAAAAAACCATGACACTACCAGGACACGGCAAAACGAGCATGGAATTTGTCAGCGGGGTATATATATGCGATCAGGCATTTAAGATGCATAATATGAAATCTGTCGGTATTAATCTAAAGCCATTCAGGCCGCATTACGCAGCTGGTTTCCGATCATGTCATCGCGTAAACTCGATTTCATTTTTCCTAAGGCCACGCGCCGAACTGGACTTGCGATCGAACGAGAATCTCGAATGTTAAATCAGTCTTATTCAGACGAACAGGATACGCAAACGCAAGGCGAGTCACCTTGACCTGAAAAACGCTGGTGGCTATATACGCGGCGCTTATCGCGATTTCGAGAGAAGATGTGGATTCTTCGCTGTTCCGTCTCTCTTTTTACGGCCAACGGCCGGTTTTATACGCGCAGCGCGTGACTCACTATGCTGACTTTCTTATATATGCTGATATCGTATAGTCATTAAAACGGACGAAACTCGATCAACAAACGATCATCTCTTAATGGCTTTCATAATTTCGAGTGACCCGACGACGTTCCGAAAGACGTTGAAGACTCGCCATTCGGAACACGTTCGGAATTTCAAGAAATGGAATTTAACATTATTCGACTGCAGATGTTTTTCTCATTCCTAAAATGTGGGAGGCTATAGGATGAATATATTAACCTGCTCGGAGTGAGTTGTACGCATCATTTCAGAAAAATCATGTCTGGTGAAACCATCAGGTGGGAAAACGTTTCATTGAATTGACCAAAAACCTTTTTCAAAGTGGTAAGAAATGAATCACTGATGAGTAACACACAATTGTTAACACACAATTCCTCTGCGAACCGACCGTAAACGGAGGATATACGGTAAGTAACTTATGAAAGCAACGTAGGGATAGAGAGAGAGAGAGAGAGAGAGAAAGAGTGAGAGAAAGCAGACAGAGGCGAATTCAAGGTAAAAGTATCAGCGAAATAGCCGCCTCAGCCTTTTTTCCAATAAGCCGGTCCTCCTTTTGCTGTAACGAGACCGCGTACGAAAGGACGAGTCGAACACCGGAAATCGATTGATTCCACGGTCCATTAAAACTTCCGTTATACTATCCAGATACTAATTAAAATAAATTTATGATAAATTACACGTGGGTCGTCGTTATCTAATATCAACGAATATAGACGAACATATAGAAGGCCTAAGCATATATATATGTGGCATGTAGTCGGGGAAATAATAAAGGACTCTCATTGGGAAGATCTCTCGCTGTGGCGAAGAAATTTCAACAACTGTTTAACATAGGCTGTTTAAAATAAGCGTCTCTCTTCGTTGCTAATACCATAATTTTAACCTCATTCAGTAAATTTTATTGAAAGACTTTTTATCTCTTTTGTCACATAAACCATTTCATCTTCATTTTTTAATGTACATTCAGACGTACGTCGTTAGCGTCTGCTTATATGTACCATGTATGAAAGTGGTCACAATTTTATCAAACTCCAAGGTCGAGGTGAAATTCTTGGTAAGTCCACATCGTTGATCGTGGGTGACGCCAAGATCAGGTTTGGAAACACTGAATAAGATTAAAATGACCAGGGAGAGGAGGATCATTGTAAAAATCACGAATAATGTTGGGACGATCTTGCAAATTACTGAAAGTAATTAATATAACGGGGGGAGACATTTTTAAATGTCGTATACAATAAAGAAAGAAAATAAAATCTATATTAACAATACGTTAAATTAATTATACAGTGAAATAGAAAGATACAATTACAATAAGAAAACCGGCAAAGGACGGGTATGCAATTTTTTTCGGCGAGTTTTTCAAATACTATGAAAAAATTAGGGGGGAAACGGAAAATCAGGGAAAGGTCAACGACCCACGATATTACACGCGCGCGATACCGACGGCCGATAAGTAAGATTGCGATTCCAACATCGTGCCAAGTAATCGCTATTAAAATACGACCGTCGTAAAAGCGGACGACTCGTTTTTATAATTTGCAACAATAATAACGACATTGATAACTTTACAATGGCCGTAAAATCGTAAAAGAAATCTGACGGAAATTGACGTTATTCTTTTATTCTTTTTTTTTACAGCGGAAGTAATACACTATGTACATACATTATGATTTCGCCAGTCGATTTTGGGATCATCTGCATCATAATAATAATAATCAGTCGCTCTGTTACTCTATTTTTCAGGTGAATAAACGAAATTCGATATTTTACGTATAAATTAATGTCACTATATAATTGATTATCCGACGTGTCACGTGCGAATTGCAAGAAATCGCATTTAAAAAAAAATGTTTCTCGATCTCAAAGACCATACGTTTCATCCATCAGGTGCGTATAATCGATATGGAAAATTTCCCAAGCGTTAATTTGTAAGAAATGCCATTTGTGCGCAATTGAAACTTGTTACATCATGTTTCTGCACTGCGGGATTGTATTCTTCTGCGAGGAATCGATGCCGCTTGAGTTACGTATCATTTTTCGATCGTTGCGATTCGAAGAAGCAAATATAATCTCGCTTTTATTAATTTCTCATCTCGTTATCGATAACATAATAAAATGACACACACGAAGTACTCTATTTTATGAAAAAGAAGCGATTCGTTATTAAATTTTAAGATGATGCCATGTTGCCACTCTAAAAAGTGAGAATTAAAAATTATACTATTATTTTTTTTTAGAATTTCATTATAGAGTTAAATTACATTTACATTAATGAATCCCAATTTTACACTTTTATCATAATAGGATCAAATTTTTTAAAATTGTTCAGTTTTAGGACCTGTTGTTTTTAGGTTAGGTTATGTTGCTGACGATATTGACCGGTGTAGATTTGATAAGGGTAGTGGTTGCCATTTTGTTTCCAACAATTGTCCATTCTTATCTATATATATTTGTATCGAGCGGTATATTTTGAACGATTCGAATAATATGTTTGTAAAATATTGTCGACGTAGAAGCAATGTTGCTTTTCGTAGCGATCGAATCCGTTTTTCAAACAGACTAGCAACGGCTTCCATCAAATACAATAAAATAACGTGCAGTAAATCTACAGTTCGTCAATTTTTCCAAGATTGATTTGAAATTTGGAACAAGCCAATTAAATAATGAACCTAAATTTGTTTTTATGTTCGATACGACCTTATCGGCAAATAAAGAAATGTTAAGGAAGATTATGATTGAAATACGACGGACCATGGTATTTAGTTTCGTATTATTCGTCGTTCAAAAAATTATATACTGAAAAGCTGCCATGAAAGTACGTTTAGGTAAAACAAGCCAACAGAACTAATGATAAAGCAAAGTTAAGAAGCCTATATATATGACACGTAATATTAATCGACATTATTTTTCAAATATTTTGGAAAACTAGTCGTTTGCTAATTTCGTGAATGTTAGCATAAAGTTAGACTATAAAAGAAATAACTTTTGGAGGGTTACTTTTTAAAAATTCGCTTCATGGGATAGAAGTGAACCATTTTCTACAATATATTTTTATGAAAATGGTCATTTTGTAGAATCCACCCCATCCTCTCTCTTATTCTCGACTTCTGCAGAAGCATTTCGAATGACTGATTTAAAAAATTAATCACTTACAAAGTTCTGGATACATATTTTTTTTTTTTTTTTTTTTTTTTTTTTTTTTTTTTTTTTTTTTTTTTTTTTTTTTTCTTCTCTCTCTTCCATAATTTTTTTTTATAAAATTAAAAAATTTTTTTTTTTTTTTTTTTTTTTTTTTTTTTTT
>JAPYZR010002495.1:0-16733 GCA_030522945.1 Trichopria nigra
ACAATCACTGTTATGTAACTGTGCCAATTTTGAGGCGACATTTTAATGTAACTGTTACATAATTGTGACATAACTTCTGTGATTGTTTGCTGGGTATTAATTGTTTGACATTTAAAATCTCGCGAGGAGTGAAAACAGATTACGAAGTTTGTTTTTATTAATGCACATTCCGTGTATATACTTTAACATTTAATGTGTTTTTTTTTTAAGAAGTGTATTTTAATTCATTGCGTGAAACGACTTTTTTATATCAAAGACTAAATTCTAAGGAAATCTAATCAATGTTCAAATCGACATTTGATTACCTCGATCAAAAATAAAAATGAAACATGCAAAATCGACTCAAAGGAGATAATTTTAAAACGTTAAAATATTTATTTGGCGATATATGTTACGAACATTTTTAACAAATATTTTAAGTATTTTTGCAGGATGAACATTATTTACATCGTTATGGCGTATTGTAATGGTTCCGTTGTTATGGTTACGAAAAGAAGTATAAAAGTTTACGTGCAACCCATTTAGAAAGCCGAAACAATAAGCGCAATCTTAAATAATATATACTACGTTTTAAATTAAATTATTTCGCTAAATATAATATATTATATATATGAAAGGCATGCTCAAACGTGCTATAGTCTTATCTTGATGAAGATTTTCTATAGAAACTGCATTTAGGAAGCACCGACGACTTTTGAACTCACCTGTAACGTAAGAAAATGTATATTTATAAATATTATTCTTAAACTCCGTTAAAGAATAAATAAATATATTTATATATGAAACGAATGCAATTTGTATATATGTATAATATATATATAGGCTACAAAGCCATGAGTAAGAATTATACCTATATTGAATAATTGCCGCAGACGAGAACGCAGAACAGTTCACTCGACTCTCTAAGGAATAAATTATCACTCCTAGTCTCTCCTTATTATCCATCTGCGAATGATAAATTAATTTCTGATTTTTACGTTCCGACGGTTTGAACCACCCTAAATCTGCACCAATGGTTTTATTTCGATAAATTATAAACTTTTAATTTATACGTGCTTTTGAGACACGTATATACTAACGTGAACAGTAGCATGCAAAACGAATTCTTAACTTGACTTGTTACACTGTGACATAAGCCGATTTCAGAAAGTAGTTTCCTTTATTCCGTAATACTTTCCGAAGTAATTTCCGAATTCGGACCGTATATTCGCAAATGAAAGCATTTGTCACTTTATGATTTCGATTTATTTTTCAATTTTAATTAAAAAAAATTCCCCGAAATCTCCGTTAGGTTTTCTTTTGTCATACTTGTTCTGTAGTTGGCAAAATATGGCAATCTGTCATGAGGGGTGGCACGGTATGTAATTAGCACTTAATTCGACATATTTAAGATTGTAAATCGTAAAATGCAGAGAATATTAATAAGAAATAATTATAATTTTATCGAGGTGAAATCATTAAACATTGCACCTGTATATATAATTTTTTTATTACTATTTTTATTTGTAGATTAAAATTTAAAGTTATTCTTTTGAATATTTTCGTAACTATTCAATATTATCGTTAGTGTTCATTTTTTGACACCTCACGTGATATAATCAATTTTCGTCGGAATTTGTATAAATGGTTAAATGCAAATGAGAAATTTTTAAAGCAGATATTTAGATTTGGGACATAAAAATGATGATAAAGATTCACAGTGTTGATATCATCGCACATTTCGAGAATCAAATCTTTCAAATCTTTCAAATGTGAATTAAAATTAACAAAAAAAAGGCGATTAAAGTAAAGATAAAAAATTTCGTTCATTTGCTAAAATATTGACAACGTTGAAAATTAATTTCAATTTCTTGACATTCATGTATTTAAATTAAAAAAAATATATTAAGACAATTGAAAAAATGTTTTATCATGCGGCGTTTTTTTTTTTTTTTTTTTTGAATGAGAACATAATTTTAATGACATGAGTTGTCTAATGTAAGAAAATGACAGAAAACTATCTAATTTCGAAAAAGAATGAATAATAAATGAATAACAAAGGTATAAAAATATGTTTTTACGTTTAGGATGACTATTGTGTATTGTAAAAATAATTCTATATAATCATAAATCACGAAACTGCGTGCAAATTTAAAATGATTAAAGATGATTGAAACGCCTGTCACGCTCAACACACACACGTAACGCATTTTCTAGCAATATAAAACTCTGATGAGACACTTGTGGTTCTCGTAACTTCCAATTTTACTTTTAATATTTGCGCGGCATGTTTGAAATATTCTTGAGTATGACAAAACGCTATCTGATTTACACGATTTCACGGTGTTCTTTATTCTTCCTCGTGTGCGCTACCCTATTAAATTTTGAGCCACTACACTGCCGTCGTGGAAAACGTAATCGCAGCAGCGCAAAATTGAAAGATCGGTTCCCGAGCAATCTCGAGCGGGCGAAGTAGCAATGCTTCAAATTCCCACGTATGAAACGCCGCGTTTAACTCAGCCACAAATTGCTGACAACGCCAGGATTTACGGCGCGAATGCAATTCGAGTTCAAATGAGCGCCATGCAGGCGAGAAAAAAGCTCGAAAGCACGCGAATGTGAAAATGTAAATATTCTCTTTAGCTAGGCACCGGTACAAATAGCGAAGACGAGCTAGCGAGCGAATGAGAAAGCCTCCGAGGGTATATATATATATATATATATATATATGAGTGAGAGAAGCTGAAATTCGTTAGTTCGTTCGTGTTGTAAACCAGTTGCAGAGTCACCCTATAGCAGTCAGTCATTCGACTTCAAGGGATATATAGAGGGTCGCCCGCGGTAATTTCGAAAGCTTAAAGTTTTCTCGTAGCTTGACTCGTAGACGACGATTCGGCAACTTTTACTATAAGCACCGTGTAAAAAGAGTTCAACTAATATAACACTCGATAACTTTGCAGCGTTGATACTGCTTACATGATCCATGGAATCTCTATCGACTCTTGTAGTTAATTAGAAGTTGTATATATATGTCACCAAAAAACAGTCTTTCCCTTCACACATGAATTTTTCTAATAATCTATTTTTTATGAACTGTAGTACATCATAAGGATTCTTGAAGTCGTTGAATACGAATCGTCTTTCAAATTTTCAAAATTTCAACGTAAAATTTGAAAATCTTTGAAAATTCCATTCAATTTACTATAAATTTCAGGAAAAACATTCTTCCTATATACATACTATAGACGTCTTGGTATATCCACTTTTCGTACATGGACTGACGGTGGTAAATGGACGTAAACTGGACGTACGTTAGACGTCCAGACATATACGTACTTTGTACTTCTCCACATGCATATAAGATTAACGTAATATGTACGTCTATTCGACGTCCTGTGCTGTTTGGGTTAGACGTCCATTTTAAGACCATGAAAATAATTCTTTTAACGACTGAAAATGGATGTAAACTGCACGTCCATTAGACGTCCTTACGTGCGTGCGATGGACATCCATTTTACGTCTATGAAAATACGGATTTACTTGGACGAAAAATGGACGTACATCGGACGTTTAGTTGTGTACAGATAATGTACGTCCAGACTTGTACGTCCATTGGACATCCGTTTTCCGACTCCCTAGTAGAAATCAGTTTGTAAATATCCGGGCGCAAGCTTGGCCGTGACTCGCGCCCGCATATCTATCAAGGCGCGAGTCAGGGCCCAGCTTGCGCCCGGATATTTAGAAACAGATTTCTACTAGGGCTATTCAAATTTTTTTTTTATATTTCTGTTGTCCCTGGACGAACGGACGTAAAATGGACGAATCATGGACGTCGATGGGACTTACGGTGCTGATTGGGTATAACAACTGCTATATTTCGAATTTTGAAAATTTTACGGCGGATTCATGATTTTTCAAAATTGTGAACGTAAATGAAATATTCGAAGTTGGTCCGTCATCTAACAAATGAAAAGCCGGTTTTTTTTTAAACTATACATATACACGTTACATACATTCTAACTTCCTTTGTAGGTTAACAATACTAATAATGCAACGCAATCGATGTGAAATTGTCAAAGGCAAGACTGGAAACAAATTCATCTCAAGTATGTCGGCAGCGATTCTACTTTAGAATCTCCCTAAGTTATGCGTATTCTAGAACTTTTATGAACCCGAAGTCGAACTTTTCTCATGCAATTTTCAATCGATTGTTGAAATATTTTCGAAAATTTTTACAAACTTGAATTGAAATCTCGAAAAAGTTACAATTTTGAAAAACTAAGAAAATTTAAACATCCGTATTTTCTGTGAATGTAAATCAGCATTTTAAACTTCAATAAAACTAAATTTCTTTTATTAAATGAAATGAATATTGCTACTGCTGAAATAACAGAAAACAGAGCCCTTGATGAATATGAAAACTATTAAGATATGTAGACATGATTGAGTACGTGGAAAAAAGCTGACGAATCAATGACTCGCATGTCATCCACGGTTATTAATGCTTTCCACTGATATTTCGTATAGATAAGCTATTCGTGACGCCATCACGAGGATTCACTCCCGCGTGATCTATTTCATTTTCAAGATCTTCCCTCCAGAACCGCGTAGTCTTATATATATCAAGTATACGTTATATAGTATACATTATCCTTTTCTATTTTACATATGATAAATATTAATGCATTCATAATACAGAATATATCTTTAGTGAGATCTAGTCTAATTCGAATGTAACTCAAACTTATTCGAGATAAAGTATAAATAGAACTTGATCATCTGTAATAAGAAATAATTGTATTTAAGCTCGCGGTATTTAATTTAAGCCGCTGATTGATAGACCTTATACAACACCCCTCTGTACAGCCGAGTCAATAAGTTACACAACATATAACATTGATTGATCCAATAATGTGCACGTTAGAATTTACGTTTATATTTGTGACTATTCAATGAAAATGTTCAGTAAAATATCAAGTTACGGAGTAATTAGTAATCATCCTTTATTTAAATCACACACACACATATATATATATATGTATTTTGATAAATTTAGAAAATTGATTAATCACAGTTATTTTTTTTTTTTGAAAATTGAAAATGAATATATAAACAAATAAAATATCGACCAAATTCACATAAAAGATTCGTAAATATTAAAATGAGAGGTCCCTCTATCGGTTTAGTTACTGATATTATAAAAATGTTAATAACATGATAGTAAGTCACATTTATATTAAACGCTTTATCGTCAAAACATTTCCGATATTTCTATTTACACGGGACTATTTGAATTAGAAACTGAGTAACTTATAAGCGGGTAATGACGTAACGATACGTCGCAGTTTGTGTTGTAATATTTCACGACATCAACTCGAGCGTGTCAAACATACTATTCACTGACTTTGATGGCATGTGACTTAGAAATGATGTTACCAACTTCCGAATGTATTAATACGGCGCGACAAGTTCTAAAGTATCAAAAGTTTGCTTGCATGAATAGGTTTGACGTCAAAACCTTAAGACTTTTAAGTAAGACCTTAACTTTTGGCTTGAAGTGAATTCTATGAATTTGTGGTATTATTGAATAAGCGTTCACGTTCGAACGGTGCTTGTTGAAATAATTTTAATTATTCCATTCTTGATGCATATTACGAAAATTCCAGTCGAGAAATCGCGATTTCAAAATTTTTAATATACGTAAATTGAAGTGATATAAACAGGCATTTCATTTTACGTGTGGATTTTTCTACTGGATATAATTTCAAAGTCTAAGCATTGAATTGTTTTTCACGTCTCCGTGAAAGGTCTTTTAAGCCGACAATGACAATGCCGTTTCGCGCATCGTCGGTCAAGGGGTGCATTTTTCCGTATTATTTCGTCCGCCTATCGCGTAATTACTTTTGAGTTCCTTTTAATCGTGTTTCGCCAAGTTGATAAAATTTTCTGCGTTATTCCCACCGGATTCTGATGCGATTCGAATACTAAAAAATTTGCCCGTGCCTTAAATGCCTTTCAACCAAATTTAGAACTTTGTTTTTTTTTTGTCGTGAATCACTTATTTACATTGAATAATAACAGATCGTTCAATCGTAGCAAGAAAATAAGGTCACAACCCTTCTCCTCTGTAAATATAGGATGTCATCTTAATAACTTTTAACCCATAATTAACGCGTTGAAAATAAATCGAAAAAATGTTGTAATTTCTATTTTGTTGACAAACATTTTATTAACGAAACTCAGAATTGTAACATATATATGTATACAAGCCCGTCGCGAAGAACGCCCGTTATGTATTCCCCAGTTTATATGTAACTGGAGCGACCCTGCAGGGACGTCTATTCCAGAGGACTTTCTGCGTATTTAATAAAATCAATAGTTCAAAAGACCATCATACATGCGACCCAATACATATTCAGTTACGCCATCCTGTGATTGAATTAATTTTGCAATGGGTGACTGTATTTTTAGCGAAATAGATTCTAAAATAATACTCGAAACGAGTCGAAATTAGATTGCTTTAAGGACAGGTGGCGTTGCGGTTTAATTTTCGAAATTTGTTTCTTGAAACGTCATTAACGAAATGAGAGGCATTTGCAATATTAAGTCAAGCTGGAATTTAATATCGTTCATTTACGTTATTGCAATTTTGAGCAGAATATTTTTAGCGACAGTAGAGTAAATAGATTATTTCAAATGTGATTAGAAGCTGAATTTAAAAAAAAAAAAAAAAAAATGTTCCGTAATAAGATTTAACATTTTTTTTACAAGTTTGTTATTTAATTACAGCAACTTTCTAGCAAATTATATGTTATCAAATCGGTATGCTTTTAAATCCTTTCAGAAATGAAATCTTGTACATAAATGCTACATGTTGTAAACAATGTTTAAATAATTTATAACAATATTAAATGCATTTTATAGTATTTCGGTACGGTTCTCTACGATTTGTATTCGCGCCCGTAGTACATTTTATGCCACCATTTACACGGTAAATTTACAGTATCAATTAAATGAATAGTATACGCTTAAGTGCGCAAAAACCGTAATTTCACGACCTCTTAAAATGCCACGTATCATCAATTCACAAGCTCGCAACTACCGGCAAGAAAAAATCTTGACTACGTAGGTACTGAGCTTTCGAGATGAATATGACGATACAAGAACGCGGACAATAAGCTCGGCTCGTTGCCAAGAAGTAAACACATTCCCAATTTTATCTCTACACTGGAATAAAACGCGATATATAGTATTAAATTAATATGATAACTCAACCTTTTTCAACTTTTTATTGAATTCATACATCGTGCAACGAGTCGTGCGTTATATGATGCTCTTTACTTCGCCCTCGTGGAACACGTAAAATTAGTGCAATTATATTTGGGAAAAACAAGTCAAAATTCATTTCAGTTATATACTATACGTATATGTATATATACGTAATTTGAATTTGAATTCGAATAATGACTTGGGGAAATCAGATCTGGCCTAATTTATCCGTACGTGTTCGAAATGCACGCGATCTAATGCCGTACTAATGTGGCAACTGTGACTGGTTCCCAAATGAGTAATGCCGAAAGTTTTCACTACCCACTTATGAATTTAGTAGATACATTAATTTTGGCTCCAACATTTCGGATAAATCACTGCCGCTGTAAAATGAGGTATCGCTGTTTCATATATTGCAGTATTAATGTCGATAGGTAACAATTACACATTGGAACTCGCAATAATATTCGAAATGACAAACTGAATTTTCCTAATTGCTAGAAGAAAATCTTTATTAATAATCCGGTATTCATTTCGTACTGGTTTTTTTTTTTATTCATGATAATAACCTATTTAAAATCTATCACAGCAATTGTTTTCAGGTCATTTAATATATTTTTAGCATTTCTATATATTATTGTTTAGTTTATTTTGAATATTATTTAAAATGAATAATATTTTATATTACATCGGTGCTTCCCATTACAGACTTATAATATTGCAAGGGTAATATTGATTCTTCGCACAATTTTGAGTAAAAAGGTTATTCTTAATAAATCTAAACAAAAAAGAGTAAAATTCGATCCGATTGCTGGTTTAACCATGGGGAAATGTTTTCGGTTGGCCCTTATGGACGATTTAAATACACTGCTAGGAGAGGCCATCAGGTGGATCAACGATATACTAAATGTTTATTAATCCTTATCGCGGAATTTGCCACATGGGCCAACCCAAAATAATTTGCTATAATTAAACTATTAATTGGACCAAATTTCGCTATAAGACCTTTTTAATTCAAATTATGCGAAGAATTATTTTGAAATATTATAAGAGTATAGGTGTCCAACAACTGGTTAACGATTGACAATCATATTAATCAAATCAAATTAAATACAAGTTAATAATACGAAAATAAAGCCGTTGTCTCCCCATGCAGGTATATTTACATAGTCCGTAAAAATGGTTCACGTAATTAAAGTCGCATTGATCAGGAAAAATGTTTGGTGTGAAAAAGGGTCATATGCTTTAGACAATTTTCTAATGCATGTCACTTTTGTTCATGTTAATGGCGTTGCTGATGATGATTTATGACCCACTACTCGGACAGTAACCTATGCATATGATGACTGATATATGCGTCATTTATTCCTGTGTATTGATTAAGCCACTCCGTAATGGTGACGCTTATTGATTGTGTTTTTCAATCAAGGGCGCAAAGCGTAGCATTTGAGCAAATGCTTTCAGAAAATGAGAGGTGACTCGGTATAATTTTACGGTGTTCTTAATACCATTGGAAAAATTCTTCTTCATATAACACCTTTACATGTAAGCATGACCTAAATCGTAGTCGGAGGGCAATATTCTTTTTTTTTTTTAATTTAAGACAAATGTTCGAGGTCAGGACTTTATTATGTAAAAATTTCTCACGTATCTCGTAATATTTCCAAGAAAGTGTTGTAAAAAATTCAATTCAATTGTCCTCGAACTTGATAAAGTATTGTCGAGTGCGCAGTTTCGGATTCATCGTTAAAAAATTCAATACACTCTTTCGAGGGCAATAAAGGAAAAAAAAGAGACAAATTTATCATCCACCAATTGTTATACCAATCGTTCACTAAACCCATTTGAACATCATAACTAATAATGAACAAAAGATTAAACAATTCACGCGATTTTAGCTCGGTCGTTTTCCTCGGATTCGTTACTACCTAATATCTTATATGTTCACATACGCGAACGACGCTTATGTAACCGTATGGTACCTCGCAACCGGCATTGTTATTCGCATACTCGTTAGTCCGTATTAGTAGTGCAATGTGCTATCTTGCGGTAGCCTACCATCGAAATTGTTCGCCCGCACCTTGCGCATGTATGCTTACGAATTTGCAGACGTTAATGTTCGTACATATTCATTGAAATTATCGGGCACATTAGTATCAAGCGAATCCGACATTTATAGCGGCTGAGTCGCTCTGATCGAATGTATATTTTATTGCAGCGGGTATATGACAACATGAACCCAGCATTGCTTCAATAAAGAGTAAAGATTAGTCGAAATTGCTAATTTTACGAGGTCAAAGCAGTTTAAACGCAGAATATTACTTCTCCAGCGTTTCAGCGAAATCTGGTGGAAGGTACATCGTTGCCTTTTTACAACATTAAGAATATTTTTCGCCTCTTTAAACGAGGCAGTTTTTACATTCGCAATATACAATATAGTCGTACATTACTGATGTTTACAATTCTTTCTTTTCTGTTCTACTTACGCACACGATACGCACACAATTACAAAAGCATTGTTTATAGTCATTCGCAATTATAGCCGCAAGGTAGTACGATAACAAAGTATAATGAGGGTATAGACAAACTTTTCTTTCTTAGGATTCTACGATGATATCGTTCGAAGGCACAAATACACTTATTTCTATCTTCCCTGTGCTTAACTCCTTTCATCTTAATATCCCTTTAAAGAAACTCCGAAGCGCCGCGCGCTTTTCCAAACCCCCAGTTTCCGACCGGCTCATCCTCTAGCGAGCTTTCGCCTTCTGCAAGTTCCACCTCCTGCAGACGAAGTTCGTTTCCGAGTTTTCAGCGGGCAAACTCAACATTGCGCGTTACGGAGCTTTCCAAAGCGACGAGTAGCCCGGAATATGGCATGGCACCTCTTTTTTAGCATTTTAATTCCATTTCTTTTACCATGCCCAATTCATCCATATTCCAGGCGACTCTATAGGGCATGGTGAATCGGAGAAGCGTGGGACTATCAAGTAATGCAAAACGAGTACCGAAACTCAAGATTAAGACAACTTTGGAGCATTTGTTTCATCTTTGCGTTGTACTGGAAATCTGCACAGTTTAGAGAACATATCGATACGACTTTATGTCGTTAAGTAGTAGGGCATTTCACTTTGCGACATATCGCGTTTCACTATATTTCATCCTCTGTCATTTCATCTTCCTGATAATTCACCTTCCGGTACATTTCACCTCCCGGAAATTTTACCTTCCCGGACACTTTATCTTCTAGGACATTTTATCATTCCGATTTTGCAACCACCTATTACCCCTTTCCTGGAATGTGCGTAGTGTCCTCCCCGCAAGCATTGAAGGTAACAGTGTAACATTTACATCACTACTGTTACTTGTTACGTAAACGTTACGTGGTTGTTACATCATTGTTACGTAATTGTGCTTGCTGGGCTGGATGGTGAAGTATCCGCAAAAAGGTGAAGTGTCGTAATGCGGTCATAGGTGAGGATTTTAATTCATTTCATTCGATTCATTTTCAAATGATATATTCGGAAATTGTGTGTTCCGGACATTTGAGAATCCTTGACATTTGATGGGATCTGATGATTAATTATAATATTCTGCAGAGTATTCTCCAGTCATCAAATTTGAATATCTTACATCGGGAAAAGATACAAGATTTCAAATTGTTTGTAGATGTTTGAAAACCATATACGTCGAACTTGAGTTTCGTACTTTTTAAACAGTGTACTCACTCTTTTTTCGGTACAGACCCAGTTTCATATTGACTTACCCCATGTGGGATGAGTCGACTGAAGAAGACGGAAAACGATGCGGAAATTCTCGATTTGGAACGAAACCGCACGAAAGAGGTCCCGCATCGTTCGAAAAATCGACACCGACAATGTGTACGGAAGGGTTTGCCAGTGGTCGAAGGGTCGGTTAAAATGCGGCCAAGCGCGATGGGGTGAATCATCGCGTGATGCACGTGTGTTCGTACATCGGCATTTGCACGCGGAATGAATGCACTCTCTCACTCTCTCTCCCTCCCTCTATCATCCCTCTGATTCGCTCGCTCATACAGTCAGTCACTCGCTATACGCCGAAATGCAATATGACGAAAGCTATCGGACATTGCTATTCGAATCGCTTGACCGAGACGTGCCGCATTCATATGGGACGATTACAGGTGCGAGCGATTAATCGCTCGTACTACCGTTAATAATCCGAAGGGATTTACTGAGTTTGCGCATACGAGAGACGCTGGGGATGTGCGCTTCGGAAATCAATACCGCACAGGTAATTACGCGTACGGGTTTGACCAAGATCTTGCAATATTCGGCAGTGCGCGCTTACTGAATATTGTACTGCGTCAACTGAATTCACAGACTGTGCAGTATATGACTGTAGATGTCAAATTGCTCGGCATGGGTTGCTTAACGCTGCGGCGGTTTCGATTTGAATTTAGTCACTCGCAAATTTCAGGCGAAAGCTTTCAAACGTATATAATTACGGAATTCAATAATGTCGCCACGCACAATCTACTAGAATATCCGAAATCAATTTTAAGAATGTCGAGCTGCGAAGAAAAACGATTTCTTTTTTTTTCTGTAAAGGGGAATTTAAAAATTGCATTTTATTTCAAGACGGCCGGTACTAGTATAAATTACGTTTCTATGAATTGTCGATCTCTAATCGTAAGATATTCAAATTTGATGACTGGAGAATACTCTGCAGAATATTATAATTAATCATCAGATGCCGTCTGGTCAGGATTCTCAAATGTCCGGAACACACAATTTCCGAATATATCATTTGAAAATGAATATTAATGTTTGTGCAGTATACTCATTCAAGTCTATAAAGTCGAAAGTTGGCTGACATCAATACGAAGTTTAGTTGTTCCGAATGGGGAAGAATCGCCAATTAATACACAAACCATTGATAAAATTAAGAATGTTAATTTATTAGAAAATACATATACGCCAAACACGCCATTTTTAATATACCTTTCATAATACTCTTACATCAGTTAAATGCGAAATTTCTACATTCTACGCAGACTACATTTCGAAGAAGGTGCAAAGACCTAAGTCAACAAACGGAGGGAAAGTGTTACGAGGATAACAATTAACTTTTTCATTCAGTACATATACCCATGTATATACTTTAAAAGTAGCAATCCATCATTTTGCCTCATTTTTACTCAAGGTCGTTAAAGCGGCGACTCGATACAATCTTTATAATATAAGCTTAAGAAATGTAATTTATTTTTATGAAAATTGGATGAAAAATACAGAATACAAACCTGTTTTTGCCCTAGGAGAAAATAAAACCAGTTTATGGCCATTTTATAGAGGCCAGAAAAATTGGACAGAAACAGGCGTCATTTTCTACTAGGGTGGATTTTATATTTAAATCCATATTGAAATGGTTGTAAAAAAAAGTTGTGTTTTCAAAATGTCAAATTCAATATGGCGAAAAATGTCTACAGTACATTAAATTTGGATGAAACTCTGAACTTAGAGAATATTTAAATCTGCTGTAATTCATATATTCAAAATGAGGAAGTCTGGACGAATTGAATACTAAAATATAATTGAATCGTATGAAACTTGATACATCGAGATTTTTATTGTAGTTTTTAATTAATCCGAAAACAATTACATTTTACAACTAAATCAGATTGACAATTTTAAAATTTTTTTATTTTTTACAATTATAACACGATATATATAACATTATTCGTTAAATTAATCTCGTTTTTCTTGCAAAAGTATTTCCGAATGCTTTGTTGACATCTATATAATAAATTTAAATTGTTTTTTAATTATACTTCATTGTGGCCTTTAATTTCCCAGTCTATTTTTATCCGTATTAAAAATAAAATCGGAATAAAGTGAAATAAGCGGAGTTCTAAAAATATTCCCATTGTAACAAATAAAATATTTTAGTATCGCAAAATCTAAAACTGATTTTCACAACACGGGGTAGAAAAATAATAAAAAGTACTAAAATAAAACCCAAAAACTCACGAAGAACGAGTTTCAAATAAATCCCGTGAAAAACTACGCACCGCAATTCTGAATTTTCAGAGTATTCAATTTTGTTTTGTATAGTAGCTCTAACCCTAGTAGAAACTGATGTCATTTTCGACTATATAGGGATTTGTAGCATATTATTTAAAAAAAATAAATAAAGAGTGCAAACCTTTATTGGCATAAACATGTTTTTGGGTTCTGACATTAGACGTAGTATTGTCTACTGTGCTCTACAATAATTTTTAACATTTATTTTACAGATTCATTATTAAAAAACAATATAGAATTTCTGGTAATAATTTACCAACAGGCACTTGTATATGACACTTGTGTACGAATCACGAATCCCTAATCACAGCATCAGCGACATTGAAATTTGGAATGTCTTCACCGATAATCGATTTCAACTGTCAGACAGGGACGAAACTCCAGGACGGACATTGATCAAGTCAACTATACGTATCTTTAGAGTAGAGAGGAAAATTCACTTATTCACATTAAAACTATATTAACTTTAAGAGTATTTTCAGAATATTATTAATTTCAAATTTGTATTCAAAAATATAGCGCGTTTTATCATCACTTACTGTCGCCAATTATATTATATTCGAATTACTTATTACCGTATAGTTATTAATAATTTCATAATTTAATGAAATTTACGTCATTTCAATTCATTCGGAATTTCCATTTAATTTTAACGACTTTAATTAATGTAATTCGTCATATCGCTGCTTTTTGGAGAGATTAGTTCAGTAGAACCTCCTAGATTTAAACTAGAGTGATTTCACTTCCCAACTTGTATACTCTCAAATTTCGACTCTTCTCCTTGATCGGTTTCAACCATCACTATATAGCGCTCAGTATATTGTCTAAGACCTTTACGTCTTATGTATGATCTTGCTGGACTTGATTCACCGTTTACGTACGTTAGAGGGGGTAATGGAAGAAGAAAAAGAATTTGTAACTTTTTTAATATTTATGCAGGTATGTAATATTTAGATCCCATGGGATTGTTGTAAAGAGCATCAATAAAATAATAAGTAAATTAATTTAATTAGAAAAGAAGCGAAAATTTCAGGTAATTGAAATATAGCTCGAAAATAAAAGAGACCACCATTAGAAAAATGATTTTTTTTACTAAGAACATTTTTTGAACGCCATATTTGACTATTTTATTATCAAATTTTATTTATTGAATGGAAAACTTTTAAATTGAACTTCATAAAATAATAAAGGAAAAAAAAAACAATTAAAACGACGTATTTTATAATATATATATATATTTACAGTATTGATTTCATTCAACGTGGCAAAAGAATTACAGAACCAAAAACAAATTTCAATTACTCATATAACGAACCCGTCGACACTAACGGATGACTCAATCGGTGCTGTTTCACTGATCCCACGCAAATAAACAATAATCGACACAAAAATAACGTACAATTCATTCGAAATAATAATCGTAAATAAAATGAGGCCAGATAAGTTATACGAGACGAACACTCCACTGTAATACAAAATTATTTACAGTATATATACTGTAAATAAATAAAAAATTACTCAAAACAGATAAAATAATCACATATAAATAATATTCGTAAAGATATATACGGGGTGGAGAATGAAACGATTGCAAACAAAAATACATATTTCAGCATATATATTGAAAAGCAAACAGAAGAATTACGAAAATACGAGGTGCAATGGCGATACATATTTAATATCTGGACGCATATACTATGACGGGAAAATGAACGAGGGCGATAAAACTGAGTGCACCCCCGTCGCTAACTTGTTGTTGATTTAACAAACTTTTATCGCCTCTATACACAATTCGACATCGATACATTTTTTAGCCTCAGTGACCCGTTATCGAAACTAGTTTTGTATATATATATAATATATATATATTCGCAATTTGATTCGAAACGTGCTTTACTTTATTCGAGACATTAACTATAAGTTAAAATAATATTTTTCAAAAAGATTTTTTTTCTATATAAACGTACAGTAAATTTTGAATAAATTACGTAAACCCTCGGAGCTTATGAAATTCAAAATAGACTTTTACCTCACTATAATACCCCGAGTTTAATTTGCTCGTCGTAAAATTATAACTGCAACAATATGGTCTGGAGCGGCTGAAAATTAGTCAAAGATTTCGAATGTTGCGATAAACTTTAAGGAATATCATGACACTTTATTGCGCTCTTATACGTGTATATTCGGAAAACTTCGTCTCGTCGACGCTGCCCCGAATCGTTCGTCTTTAAGCGGTCGTAACACCTGTCTGATGGTACGTAAAAATTAAAGAACTTTGATTTAATGCAACCGGGAAAGCGCAGTGTATCAGAGCTGCCTTTATATCGATTTTACGGCGAAATAATCCGTGTCTTTCTTAGATTTGCAAAAAAAAAAAAGAAAACAAAAGAAATCGAAAGAGATTTCGCGAGGTTAGACGATTAATTATACTGCGGGGTTTAATCAGCCACGCGCACTTTCCTTTTAGCGTATTTGCTCCGCATATATACCCATAAAAATGTCTGACCATAATTCTTTTTTATGTTGCCGTATTTAGAGAATGGGGTGGCGGCGGAGGTGGTTAGAGTATTTGGGAGCGGTAGGTAATTAGGCAGTTCTAGTCATATTAAATCTCGGCTATAATACAGTTATTTATTCCAGAAGGACGAACATTCAGCTGTGTGTGTGCGTATAGAAAACTGCCACGTATACAATTAAAATTGCATTCATTCCTTTTAATTAATTGCTTTCGCGAAATGCCGAGATGTGTTATTATTCCGTTTATATTCACACCGAGTATTTTTTTTTCATTTTTTACTTTAAAGTATATATATATATATATATTATTGCCAAATATCGCAAGATATAAATTCGTGAATTATTGTCGCAGTTGCAGTATAGTTTTACATGAACTTTTTTTAGAATAGTGGGAGATAATCGATGTTCTACCGGCTGCAGTACGTGCGGCGGGGGCTTTTTTGTAGTTTTTCCCACGCCATTGCGCACCCGAATAGGAGTACTTATCAAAAAGTCAGATGCAGTCACACAGAAGGGTGCCCTATATAGGTCTCATATTGTACAGGTCTTTCTGAAGTGGCAACGATATCGAATGTATATATTGCTTCGATGATAACGCCGCAGGGGAAAACCAAGTGCGAAAAAAATATCGATGAAAATGTGAATAGTGATAATGGCGATTCAGTATGTGACGGATCCAAGAATTATCGGTAAAAGTATCGACGCTATATTCTGTTTCGGAAAATTATATTATTGAAATATAAGTAAAAAATTGCATATAAAACATTTTATTAAACATTTATTATTGCGACATGTCCATTATGAACTTTGTCCAGCCCTGTCCGACTCCACGTTAAAGTCTCGATATACGTTGTCCCCTTTCGCGAGCACAGTTGTATGTGCAAAATTTCTCCACCAGAGCGGCGCTTC
>JAPYZR010002496.1:0-32439 GCA_030522945.1 Trichopria nigra
AGAGCCCAAACTTTGAAAAAATGTTTCAATCACTTTTTATTTATACTTTTATTGTTGGAAAGCTCGGTCGGTAACTGTTCTACTTTAGAACCACCTTAACCCCTTTTAAACTTTGCGCCTTCTTCTTCCGCATGCATTTCATTGAGTCAAATGAAAGGCGGATTCCATTATGCGTAATGCTTCACCTTTTCCACTTTTTCTACTTACACCAGAGATTAGACTAATCTCTGCTTACACGTGCTTATACCATGATTGTATTACCACCTTGAGAGTCGGTAAGAGGAGAAAAATCGGCGCTTAGCGCCATCTAGTGAGTTTTCCTCTAAACAAGTCCTCACTTGTCCCTGTCCCTGCTTAATTTATATAGACTAGCGTCTTCTATAAACGTTGTATGTTTTTCATGACGTAGGTGTGTCTGCAGGGCTCCAGTCTGATGGGTTTAACGAATTTCCGAGACTAATTTTCGGTAATAATTAGTATAGATGTGCTTTTTTTTTTAATTTTACCAGTCTTTTTAAATATATGAAATAATACGAAAAAATTTAATTTCAAAAGTTTCAATAGAAGCAATGTAACAAAAAGGCGGGTGCATTTATACGTATACAACATTAGTGCTTGTGTATAAACTGCTGGGTGTGCCAGATATGACACATTCAAAACTTCAATTGACAAGTTTTTATGAAAAATTGAATTTTTATTGCATCCTTTTTTAAAGACAAATTATTTTAATAATACGTAAAATGGAAAGGATGCGATTTGTATAATTTTGTATGATTACATTAAATTAATTTTTGTCAGCGTTGTTTATTCTTTATGGTTGAATCATAAGTATTTGTTTATTCATGATAATGGAGTACGGTTTATATCATTCGTACAGGAGAACTTAACGATGAATTACGGAAAGAAATCGCCCAGTATGGGCACACCATCCATTTATTCACATGTCACAACTCGGAGCAGTGCAAATCTCAGATCATCAAGGTCGGTACGAAGTGTCAAGATTCCATGGTATCAGAAAAGGCTGTTGACCAATGCGTTTATACTAGATATTCAAAGAGGGGCTATGTTTGCAGCAATATTTTCTTTAGTAAGTTGAAAAGATTTTAATTTTATAATTGTAAAAATGTCAAGATTGTATTAGACAATAATATTTGAAAATAGTTAACATTTGTGATTTTGCTAGACTTTTTACATAATATATAAATTAAAAAGTAAATAGTTATTTCTTAAGAGAAAAGTGTAGTCTTGAAAATTCAATGATAGTATAAAAATAGAAAGGAAGAAATAAGGAACATATTTCTTAATATAAATATTGGAGTTATTTTACCTGAATTTTTCAGATTATGTTTTTTTATAGATATCCATAAATATTCTGTATCAATGTAGGAGCTGATTGTTACTTTTGTATTTCTTTTTTCAGTGTCTTTCGATATTTAGCATTTGCACATCAGTCTTTGATATTTATTGCCTCGCACAGGCAGCTCCAGGTTCGACACATTATGGTTATTACATAATCTCCTATGAATTTGTATATGTTGGAAATCAACATGGTAAGTATTTCATTTAAATATATGTAGTATTGATTTTATGACATAGTCATTTACAATCTCTTTTCCATTTGCAGTTCGCAATGCGCTCATTATCGCAGCCTTATTCACGTTATTGGGAGCTATGGTTATATTTGTCACATCATGGATTCTCATCAAAGCATTACGAAAGGAATATGAAAAGAAGATGATACCATGGCTTTACAGCTTTGCTGTATTTACAATCTTTAGGCTTCTTGCCTTTGTCTTCTTCAGTGTCGTTAACGATATGATTTTTGCCTACAATATAATTATTTGCCTTCTCTGGGTCATTTTCACGTGCCTGTCAATTTATGGATGGCTTGTTGTATATTCGCTCTACATTGACCTGTCAGATTTGACCAGATTGGAAGACTTGGCACATTTAAGGGTAAATCTTCTGATTATTATTTAGAAATGCCAATATATTTAAAAATATTTTTTAACACAAATTTTAAAATAAACGTTTTTTTTTTAGATTGGAACTATGCAATCATTAAATGCATCAACGACACATTCAATCGCTGGTTCACGGCCAACAACTCCTCACAGTACAGTTTCTACAATGCCAGCTTGAGGGTTTGAACCTTCAATTTTTGGTTATAATTTTTACATACCGTATCAAAGAATTAGATCTTACCATATCCATTGCACCTGATATATCAGTTTAGGAACATTTTATAGCATGTTTGTGGTGCGCACAAATTAATTTTTCCTGAAACTGATGAATTCAATGCAAGTATTGATCTGATATTAATCTTTTACGAAAGAATTTCGTAACAAAAAACAAAAAACGAATTCCGCTCAATACTGAACACTACTTATCAGTACAAAGTACAAGAAATTTAATGAACAAAAGAATACCAGGTTGCAAAGAATTTAATAGAATTACGTTGTTCAAAATAAGTATTAATTGACAATATTTTATTTTGATCATACTGACCGCTAAACGCATAACGTGCTCATACAAATGACTATCATTTGATGATTCCGAATTTGAGTACATTATCAATATATTGGTTTATATGGAATTGTTTTATCGGTAGTTTAACTATAAAAAATGAAAGAATCTCCTCTAGAATTATGTGTCAGCAATTCTCAGTCTAAAGTTATTATTTTCTGTAATATTCTGATTATAGAGTAAGGTAATTTAAGAACAAAATACTCTAGAACGAACGGCTTTTGAAATTAATACTTCACATTTTAACAGCCTCATGAGTTGCTAGTAAAGTGCCTGCCATTTTACAAAGATTTATGACCAATCTCTTCCGTCCATTTTTGCAAGTATTTTTGCAAAGTAGCGAGATGGTTGTAAAAGATCAATTTTATATATTTTTTTTTCTTCATAATTAGTAGATTTATTTTAGAAAAAGAACTATTAATATTTGAAGTTGTTAATATTTTTGACTTCGGTACAACTGTGTACTTTAGAAACAAATTCCGTCCGAGATTGTCTATACTATGTATTTACCTTTTGTATTACGTTATTAGATAAGTTGATTAGAATGTATGGCTGTTGTGCGAAACGAATTGATTTTTAATTCGCACTGCCTTTGTACAATATTTACAAACGCTAAGAATAAAATGTTTTACATCGATCAGATTTATTGATTTTACTTTTAAATTTTATAATTTTTTTTCAGAAATAATCTTTTCCGTTATGACTGATATGTTTGTTGTTGATGATTATGCCAGTTTCAATTAATATATCTAATTCTGAAACTTTTAAAAATTTATGTTGAAATATGAGTCTAAATTGTCCGCTTGAAGTTGTGCATTTTTCCATTGAAGCAAAGAAGACCCTTTAATGTTACATATAAAATGGTTGAAATTCATTAGAAAATGATATAGTGTAGTTAGCATGTTAAGAAAAAAGTGAGATGCAGAGTTGAAGGTAATATTTTGATGTTTAATATACAAGTACATAAACATTTATCAATTCTTACGATATAATTAAAAGCTAATTTTTTAAACAAAATGTCGACGTTGCTGGAGTCAGTTATTACAATACAATTTACTTTCTCCCCAAAATCGTATAGACAATCGGTATAAAAGTTGTGTTCCCTGATTACTATATATTTACAATTTCATACTCTCTAATACATATTATGTGTAGTCTTCAAGTTATTAGCAAATTTTGAGTAGAAGTGTTTTTACATTACACCATCTCTTTTTAATATGCCGTGAAAAACGACTATGTTCGAAGTACGCTTATTATTGCCGTCGAAAATCGAATATAAATTATTTAAAAATATTAACATATTTTACAATAGAGATAATCAATTTATAGGTTATTACACGAAATACGTAAACTATATAAGTAGCTCCGATTAATGAAACTCCGATTAATGAAGCTCCGATCTAATGCGACGTTTAACAAAATATACGCATTACTTTTTCGGTATAATGCGTGCCTTATACGTCTTCGCATTACGAGCTATTTTGAACAAAAAAAAAAAAAGAAAATATTTTCTTATCTAACTTCGAATAATACTATATTTACAATTTCGTCAAAATTTCGTCGTCGTGTTGTCTCGAAGATCTCATCGACTCGTCAATGTTTTCTGGCTAGAGGAATAATGTCGAGATTGTGCTCCAGAGGAACCAAATGATGGCGGTGAACAAAAGTGTTTTTAGCACCTGGTGAGCAAACCACAACCTGAAAATATATGTAAAATGTTAATCTGAAAAGGAATCTCTTAATTGAAAAATTCCAAAATGGTCGCTAAATTTCATATTTTTTTTCGAATAGCAATCGAACATATATATATGTTTCTTTGACTCAAGATTGCTATTGAAGATATATATATATACATATATAAAGATTCAGAAATGTTGTACATAATAATACTAATGTTTCATTGTTCGATTTTCAAAATTTCAAGTGCAATTGATGTTTGTTCCAGCTTATTCATCTCAGCAAACGCAAAAGTAACAGGTATGCATAACGACTATATAACATTTATGTAACAAATGTATCATCACTATTATTGCGTGTTACAAGGATTTCCCTGATAAAAAAGTGGATAGAATCGTATTGAATCGGATTCCAATTCTATTCGGATTTTAAAGAAACGCATAGAAATGTATAGAAAATATATCCATTTCTATCCGTTTCTTTAAAATTCGGATAGAATTTGAATCCAATTCTATACGATTCTATCCTCTTTTTTACAAGGGTCGTGTATTTTAGGTTAGGAATCGGCAATATTGATGCGATCTAACATCTCGGTGGATATAATATCGGAAGTCAAAAAATTGAAAAAAAAAACAAAAAAAAAAACATCGAAATCTATTTTCAAAATGCCTTAATCACTGCAATTTTGCAAATAATTAAATCGCATAAAAATTAAAAAAAAAATGATTAACACATCAAAACTTGGATTAACATGAATTCAGAAGTATTCGTTGTAGTAGAAGAAATGAATCCATTTTTAATCATTTTGAATACTTTTTAATTCAAGTTTTCACCTGTCAATCTTTTTTTTTTACTGGACGAGAATGACAAGCAATAATATTAGAAAAAAATTCGATTATAAATTTATATTTTCGAGGTTGTGAAATAATTGTTTGGACGGGACAGGTTTGGAAACCAGCTAAACACACAACTATATATAACGAGAAATGAAGAAAATAAGGATGAATCATTATTAATTTTTTTAAATAATCAATAGGTTGTTAATTATTCGTTATCAATATTACCTTGCCCATCTTTTTTTGCTGATCTCTAAATTACTAAGATCGTCTTTAATTAAGTAAACTCTTATTCCCTTCAGATACTCGACAAAGTACAAGCCCCAGTCGAATTTATCCATACTGCAGTAAAATATCTTTCGATCTCGTGGATCCATGCGTTTCCAAAGTCCTTGTACGTTCCGATTCGTGAATACCCATTCCCGCGTGCAAAAGTATGAAATAACGTTGGCGAACTTGCTGATTTTCTGATACATTTTCCAAAATCTGTAAATATTCATGTTTATTTTTTATATATACGATTCGTAGTGTTTTATCGCGTCGATCTCGTTCCTTCGACTCTTTAATTTGATTCAAATTGAGTAGATTTTCTACATTATGAAAATCATATAAATAAAAATTGCATATACATTTTTTTTTTATTGAAAATGTAATAATTTTTAATTCTTTGAATTTAAAAAAAAATCGCATTCTCATTTTGAAAAGTAATCGGTCTTTCCTCTCACCTTGGTTTTTGCCCGACACATCTCATAAATATGTCCATGCCGACGGCTGGTAACAGATGATAAAATAGTATTGCTAGTAGGTTTAAGGTTTTGTGTTTGTTCATCCTGAAGGACAAATACCACATCGTCTGACTTAGCGGGTAATCGTGAGCGTATCGAACGTTGACGTCGCAATATTCACCCCATGTTATTGGAGCTTCGGTCGACGAAACGTAATTGTAAATCAGCATATCATTCTCTCTCCTGCAACATATAAAACAGTTTTTCAAATTGGTCAGTTGAATAATAGATTTTTGCTACTCTTACATTGTTAACATCTTCAAAAGAGCCAAGTTAAGTTAAAAATTAATGGATTATTTTAGATCAATTTAATCGATTTTAATGAACAAAAACGTAGTCATACTTTGATGTTTGTACGGCGACATCCCAGGCACTTGCAATTAGGGCATTCACTGTCAAGTCAACAGGAACTATATTCGCATTTATACTGGGATCGCAATGTAGGGTTCTCAAGACACCTGTAGCAACTCCGGTTGCTACCCCTGTAGGTCCGTAGAGGTTATCGATCCATCCAGGCATTGGTTCTTTCGCTGTGGATACGACTATAAACAAATCGAAATTACAAAAAAATAATGTTATAACTTATTATACTTTCTTATAATAATTTTGTAACGAGTCATTTTTTGTTTAAATTATATACAGGGTGTACCGAAACTACGTGATGATCGAATATATGCAAGAGCTAATATACAGGGAGAAACGAAGTGAGAGATGTACAAATTAGAATTTCGGAAATTGCTTATAACCTTTATTATTTTTGAAAAGCCTTGCGTTGAATGTCGATCCTTTTCTCTCTTCGTAACGATTATCGGAAAAAATGTTACGTTAATTATCGGCACTTTCTTCGGTAATTGTCGAATCCCGAATGCGCTCGTCCGTGTTTGACATTAACGCGGCCTTTCTTTTGCCTTTACGTCTCTTGCAACGAATCGTATTGTACGGTTTCATATCGGACATACAGATATTGTCGCTCGATTCCGAATCTATCTCTTCCGCGTCCCTATTGTCCATGCTGGTCACGGTTTCGAGGGAGATTCGACTCATCGTTTCCAAATCCTTTTCGAAATCGTAATCTTCGGGGTACATGGTGGTAAACGGGGGATTTTCCTGGCGCGAAACTTGGGCCTTTCGGGGATGGGCCACGGTGTAAGTCATCGCGCAGATGAAGAGAATAACTTTGCCAAGTATTGTCAATACGAAAAGTCCGAGGGCGAGGGCGATTTGCATGATGATTCCGACGACGCCGGTGATCGCGTACATGGCAATTGCGAGACACATTTCGAGAATTTTGAATTTTCGAAAAGCACGAGGATTATGGACATTTTTTGATTCTAACGAATTTTAGATGGAAGTTGTCCGATCTCTATCATTTATGGTTACGAGTTTGTCAGTTGTTTAGTTCAAAATGGCGGGTTTCACGACGTTCTGTCTATCCAACAGTAAACGAAAATGGATTGAAGAGTAAGAAATGGTCAGAAATTGGATTGAAAATAATAGTGAACCATTTCTGACTCTTCAATCCTTTTTCGTCTACTGTGGGATATATTCGAAATTTTTGTCATTGTTGGGTTTCAAATTGCAAACTTAACAAAGAGTTAATCGTTTGATGTAATCGATTTTCCATTATCTAAGAATAGACAATTTTAAATTTATAATAACATATAGGAATAAGTTGTACATTTCTGACGCATTTGAATACGCCAACCATCTGTCGGTTGGATACTGAACTTTCGTGACGTATAACGAGTTAAATTAGCTATTGAATATTTATTGAAATTTAAGATCGATTTTAATGAAATGAAGATTGATATTGTGATACCGTAAAGCGTAAATGAAAAAAGTATGTTTAAATTTATTTAATAAATATTTTTAAAAAAATTACTAAAAAATTGTTTCTTACCAATTCCTGGTCGGAATATGCCCATTGGTAATCCCTTGCTCCTGGCTTTTATAAGACTTTCTGCGATTGCCTTAGTGAAGGCATAAGTATTCGGCCAATTTCCGAGGATGCTAAATTTAATTTTATGTATTATTAATATTGTATGTGGTGAATTCTTCAAAATGCTTACTCATGAACTATTAATGAATGAATTTAAAATGATAAGAATAATAATAATGATAAAACACTGAAAAATAATGAATGCAAAAATGAAACAATGCTTCGTGTACTGATTGCAAAAGTCAGTAGATGTCTTTTTCAAAATAATTTACCCTTTGGGTGTCCAATTATGAAAATTGAATTACAAACCTGGGAGTAATTTCATCAATTGTAGATTCTGGTAACCTGTTTACGATTTGTAGGACATTGTCGTGTGTAACTGGATACTGATAAAATTTTTCATCAATATGACTCATGTGACAATTTGCGTAGGCCGTTGAAACATGAATGAACGACTGGAAAAGAAAACATATTTATTTATTGTATCAGAAATAATATTTTTAGCTCGACGATATATTGATATTTGTCTAAGTATAGAAAATGTACAATTTTATTTGCAAATGACCATCATCACTGTTTCATTTTTACGTTTTAAACGCAAAGTTTTGTTCCCGTCTTGCGAGGAATGCACTGAAGGCAATTTATATAACGAAACCATATATTATATATGTGAAGAGGCATTAATGTCATTTTCTGCCTTAAATGGCTCTTTTATCCTTGAATATTCAAGTATTTTTAAAAAATAAATTCACGAGTAAATCATTTTTCTAAATGATCCTAAATCGTAATTGCAACTTCGTATTTCGCTAAAGTTTTTTAAATTTCCTAAAATTTATAACTTTCGGAAAGTCTAAAATATTTTTAAAATATCGAAAAATTAGGCATAATATCTACTTAAATTAAAGCTTCCGTGGAGACAGAAAATATTTGCATTACATATGGACTGTTCTGAGGATGTCATACGTTTTGTGAGATATTTTCAACGGTAATATTCGTAGAATATTCTCATGATATGTGGACTACGTCATTCTGCAATATACCAAGTTTAAACGCTGAGGCGGTTTACTTTTTTCACCACAATTTTTCTAGAACAATATTCTTGCAATATTCGAGATTCCCGTAATATTCAAAACGAAATATATTGAGAATGTCTCGTACTTAATACTTGCAAAAGTGAGAAAATCTGGAAAATCTGCCATATAAAGTTATACAGATGATTAAAACATGCTCCGAAATTTGTATCCCTAATATTGTCATTAATTTGTAGAATATTTCTAGAAGTAACAAATATATGTAAAGGAGGAATTTTAGTAATAATACGAATTTATGCTACATGGGAAAAAACAGGATAAAACACTGTTTTTCAAAATAATATAGTTAATATATTTTAAGAATATTTAAGACCTGAGTATGAAGAATGTTTCATTTGCAATAGTACGAGAATAGTTTTAAAATATATTCTTCGAAATGCTTTTATAATATTTTGTAAGCGCGATGTCACATAATATTCCAATGTACACATATTTGATGAATATCCTAAGAATATTCTGTATGAGAGCGTGCAAATACCACAAAAGGCGTCATTTTTAGAATATTTCTCTCCTAATTGTGAAAATACTTTTATTGTTATAGCATATTACGAGAATATTTCAAAAAAATTACTTTACATTATTATTTTTGTACTTTATTACTTTATATTAAATATTATATCGATTTAGAATATTTCACAGGTAATCGAATAATAGAATGTTATCACAAGAAATATTACATTAAAAAATTGTAGCTTTCAATAACACACGAATATTCCAAGAATTATACTATTTGTCAGTGTGCAAACGCACAAAATGGAGTTATTCTTATAATACTTCACTCGTAAGTCTGCATAATTTTTAATTTAGAATATTACACGAATAATTCATTATGAATATCACAAACTCTTAACATGAGCCGTTCTCATAATGTTTCCGCATTGCAGAACGTATTGCTGAACACAAATTAAAAATGTCATGATAATATCCCATGAATATTCTATATTTAAATCATTGTAATCACAATCGGATATCCCAGGGTTGTCATTCCTTTAGAAGCAAATACTGAATAATTTATTTTAAAAATAGATGATTCCAGCTATGTCAACTGCAGCTCCAAAATTGAAAAAAAAGTTGAGAAATACGTCACGCTCACTGCAAACGTCGAAACAAAGGTGGAGTATACGAATGCCATAAGGCGAACTTTGGCGGATGTCCGTATAAATAGTTGCAACTTTCCTGGAATAACAAATAGTACTGCGGGGAAGTACTTTTGCAACAAACGCGTTTATAACACGTACGATGGAATTTATTCGGTAAATATTCTCTCAATATTTGCCTCTGCATCTGACTTTGAGATTTCGTATAACTGGCATTGAAATTAAAAATTGCTGCTTCACCATTTTTTTTTATTCGTTTGCAAATAATACGTCGGCCAACCAAGGTAAAAACATCATTGGTTTTACCCATGAAGCACCCCGACGACATTCCGACGACCTTTTTGTTAACTTTGAATGTTGCAATCTCTCCATTTAATAACTTTTTTCGGGATTTTTACCTCAAATTTTTAAGATTCAATATCGACATGAGGATAAAATGCAGTGATGAAAAACGAATCAACTTGTACAGTTTGAACGATCCCGACGAACGTAATTCGAATTTTTAAAATTAATGGAAAAGTAATAATTTTATTTCATTTTTATTTCATTTTTGGAGGTGTGAAACATTTGAAATATCCACATCGTTTTATGCGCAAGGTTAGGTGCAGTGAATGACTAATACAGAGCACTCACAAACCACATTCAAAAATGTTTGTATACTGTCGAGATCTTGCGAAATGAATGGAAGAGAAGAATACGAACGGACGAGAACGTATATTTACATTCGATTTACGCAAAAAAGAAAACGATATGGACATAAGGATATTTTTAAATCATTAACCTCTCCATAAACCTTTTTCTTTAATTTTAAAGTGTGATTTTAGTAAGTTACATTTGACGTTTATGAATGTCATGATAATTAAATTGATGTCGTATAATATTTTTATAGCAATTGTTTACGTTCTGTAGAGTATTATTGCTATTTAAATACGAGCAAAATGTGGACTTTTTAGTCCACTTGAAACAAAATATTCAAAAATTACGGTATATATATATATATATTTGTCATATATGTTTAACCATCATGTTTTACTTATATATATATATATATATATTGTTTTTTAATATAATTTGAATAAGCTAAGTATTCGTTTAATGCAATAATGTCAAGTTATTTATAATAATTTTGTAAAATACTCCAATAATAAATGAAAATAAATATAAAAACATTTTTGTATAAATTCTATACATTACTCGATACATAATTTCGGAATAATACCGAAAATACTGAATTAAAAAAATTGTTCATAATTTTCAAGAAAATTTTTGAAAAAATTTGAATGTATTTTTACTTTTACATTTCCAATTTCCTAGTCGGTCTATACGCAAAATCTGCTAAAATATTTGATGTTCAAAATTGAAATTCAGATTTACAAATTTTTTTTAAAGTTGACATTTCATTATTCGAATTCGATTGAATTAACCAGACATAACAAGAACATGGATATTAAATTAAAATAAAGAAAAAAAAAAAAAACGTTTTACAAAATCATTGTTGCAGACATTCAACGTCTTCATTCCTTTAAAATTTTCCAAAATTATTACAAAGATATAGTTCATAAAATAATTTTCATAAATAAAAATAAAAATTGACACAATAAGACAAAAGTATGGATAATCGATACTTCATTCTCGTTTCATTTAATTTTACCTCTTAGTTTTTAATGATTATTATTTCCATTGATTTAAATTTTCCATAGCGAAGTAACGACAATAGGATATTTCAGATGTTATAATATACAGCTTTATTAATAAAAACCAAAAGCTCGTATCGATAATAGAAAGGACGAAAATTTGATGAACTTCTTGGATTAAAAAATCCTTTTCCTTATTGGACGTCTTATTCGCTGCAAACGTCACGCACGTGATCGCCATACGTCATCGTGGTATCAGACATTTATGTGTCATTTGACGAATAGAATACAAAGACGAAGGAAAATATATAGTGGAATGTTGACGACGCTTAATTAAAAATATCGTTAACGGTCTTTGAAGACAAATTTTGGCAACGAACAAAAGAAATTCAAATTATCAGTAAATAGACACTGTAAATATACACGAAAAATAGTAGAGACTAACATAAAAAAACAACAGTAATTTGAATATTTATACATATTATAAATTAGAATAGAAAATGAACCGTATTCTAACTCTTGAACCACTTCAATATCAAGTTAAGTCGCCGCCTGGCGGTACAAATTTTTATTCAACTTTCATCAAAGGAATATTTGATAGAGATCAAATACTAAGTCAATTAACTTTTATGATGATTCGAATGCGAAGTTAAGGCCCAAATGTATTTATTTGTAAACGACAAAGCAACGACAAGTCAATGAACTTTTCGCCAGCGATGTTCTTAACGCGCCAGAAACAATATATAAAGAAAGCTCATACGTTACAAACATAAACGTATGAAAATAATAGAAAATGTAATTTGCTATAAAAAGATGGCAAGTCCAATAGCTGAAGTAAAAACGACTATTTTTCATTAATGTATATATAGCTTACCTTTAATTTTCGCATGTCCTTGCACAAATCGATCATATCTGCTGTGCTTTGAATGTTAATAGCTGCTGCAAGCTTCAGCTTCTCATCGAAGCGAACCGTCGCAGCTACATGAAACACTATGGATACCTGCAATTGTGCGAGTATTCCATATTAATATTTGCAGTAATTATTGTTTTGAAATCGAGAAACAATTTTCAAAAAATAATTTATTCTTATTATTTTTTATAAAAAACATTATAATTGTTAAAAAAAAAGAGTAACTTTATGTACTGAAAATTCAACCATCTACCTTATAAATGTTACAGATTTTACTAGAATTTCATGTTAAATGAATATTGCAATAATAACATCGAATAGCGTTTTTTTTTTTAAATGTTTATATTTAAAAATATTAAAAATTTAGTTTTTTTGATGAAGGCCAAATACGGTGAGTAGTAATTGAAAAAGTCAGCATGAGTATATTTAATTAAAAAGTATTCCTTGTTTCTAGTAAAAGCAACGTCGTGTAAAGCAAATTTATCGCTGCAGTAATGTTGACAAGGGGGTACTCGTGCTATTCCGGGACGTTACCTGTCGCATGAAAGGATTTGTAGAATAAGTGCAAACGTCATTATCATTACATACAAAACATGTATTATTATATATATAAAAATTACGTTACATCACAAACAATTGTTTTGCAAAAACTTCATAAATAGTAATGTATATCGAAGCAATGAATAATAATGACAGTTTTTAATAAATAGAATAAAGAAATCTATGTAATCAGATCGTGCCTTAAAAAGGCATTCCTTAAACTTTATGACTGCGGACTTATTCGTCAAAAGTAATAAGTTCAAATGTATATATCCATGGAGGATCAGAATGAGGACTGGAAATAGGCAACGGTCGGAATTACCGGCCACCGTCAGGGAAGACCCACTTTCCCCGTTATATTAATTCACTACTCTTATTTAAAGTTTTTATATCACATCTTATTTATGTGGTGCCTGAAGAAAAAAGCCTTTTTGTTTTCACTTTTATAGAAGTCGTATATATTTCCAATTTCAAAATCTTTTTAGTCCTTTTTTATGATCTGATTGATTTATTCGTATTGGGATAAAATTTGGATTCAGTTCGAATGCAAGACAACAAAAAAAAGCGATCAACACGAAATTCCACGGAATCCCCTGTTTCCGTTAGCCAATATAATTACGTCATACTTACGTCGTTGATGAGGCGCTGCCTGTCGGCCGGCGAAAGCCCCAGGCCTTGGACGCAGCAATCACCTGCCACGGCAACGACTTTATGGAGAAATTTTGGCATTTCTTCATTCAACCGCTGGTAGATCTACGATCCGATATTTTTCCCAGAGCAGAGACATTATTATTGCATCATCAATAAATAATTGTCGATAATAAAAAGATGAAAAGTGAAGGGTTTGTGACAAATAAAGCATGCGATTTACTTTTTGTTTTTACTTGGATGATTTGTGCCGAAACTTCGACGTCTTCGAAGTTTTGATTAAGTAGTATAGACGCGTTTTCACTTTTGATATTTTAAATATAAATATAGAGAAATTCAAAAAAATAAATTAAAAAATTCAATTCGAATAAAAAATGACGAGTACTTTTTTCTTTCTACATTTAACGCAAAAATGAATAATTTATTATTATTTAAGTTTTGAAAAAATGAATCTTTCTCGTGAAAGAGTGACTCGATGAATTAAAACAAAAACAATATAGGCCATGGAGATTTCCCTTAAGACCTAGAATCCGAGATTTTCAATATGCCGTGCCGAAAGTCACGCATCTGGAGTGACACCAGACTATGTTTCTATCGCTATAAACATGTTCATATAAGAATGTAGGTATATTTGAATGGATACATTAATGAATCAACTTTATGAGTTTTTGGAATTTTGTTTACGAAATGCGCACTTATAGCCGATTTAGATTAAAAAGAAAAGTCGATATTCAGCGAGTTAAAATATTCAGGGATATATAGTAAATGTATTCCATTAACGTCGATATATACGGAAACGTTTGATAAACACACTTCTCCGTTTGTAATTTTCAAATTTCCATATTCTTATATGCCAAGCCCGACCATCAGGCAAATATCAGTCATTTCCTCTCGTCGTGTTTTATCAATTCATAAGTAATTATAGCGAGACTTAGATTGAAATTGATACTTAAATTTTCTAGAATGATATTCCTTCTCGAAAAGTTGCACTTAATTGATAAGATCAAATAATGGTTATTTAAAAAAATAAAAATCTTTTCTGCTTATGGAAAAATGTAAATATTCTTAATTTGAAAGGAAAATGAAAGACTAATTATAGACGTGAGATATTGCCTTCAATAAATATAGTTTTTTTTTTTGTTCACGAAGACGAAGTACGTATGAAAAGCTGTCATAAAACTTACCGGATCTTTGAACATTTCCTCCATCCTACTTTCGATGCCCTTTTCTTTTTTTGGGCGAACAAGGAGATAAAGTCGAGAAATTTCGGGGCAGCATCGCAGGAGTTTCTCGATGAGAATTTTTCCCAAAAATCCGGTACCTCCTGAAAATTATTAAATATTTTATTAATCCTCCTGGTGTCTTTAAAAACGTAATATATATGTTATATATCAATATTTAAATATCGATTTACTCAAAAGTGCCTCAGCAGTCAAGTCGAGTGAAAATTTGAATTGATCTTTAGATATGAATCCTTTATATAATATCCTTGCAAAGACAGTTTTTTTCTTTAAACAAAATAATAAAACAACCCCATTTAAAGTGGCAACAAGTCTCATTTAGATTAATTTTTTAGTAACTTTCAATTAGTAATGGTAATTCCACTGGAAACGATTTGGAGCAAACTGACAGTGGAATTAAAAAATTGATTGAAAAGTCAGAAACATGAATGAAAACGTCAACGATGGAAAACCTGTTTCGTCGTAAAAACTTAATTCCTTATTGGACTGGCAATTGCTTAAAATATGCACACAAAAAAATGTAGGGATATTATTATTGTTTGGAATTCCTTCATTGCATATTTTTATTCGTTGGTTATAAAAAGTGTGACGGTGTGTCGAAATATTTTGGAATACCATATAATGTTTTAGCGTCAATTTTATTTACCTGTGATGAAAACGTTTTGTTCGGCATAAAATTCTTGTAGTGGCGTTCTTTGTCTGATTGTAAGACCATTTTCATTAATGTTTTCCGTTATTTCGTTATTGTTTGCCTCGCTGCCTATCACGAGGTCTTCGAACACGTACGGCTGCAATAATAATTATTCGTTATTAACGAAATTGTAACGGTTACATCACTTAATTTCATGTAATTCTATATACAATATACGAAGAAAAAGGATCGTCTTATAATAATATAATGTTTGAATTATATTTTTGAACTGACATAATCTAATTATTTGATTAGACCACACAGAAAATAATCATTATCGAAATTGGTCATTAAATCTAATTATAATTATAATTACTATAACGATAATTTCACTTCTGGTTATTATTGTCATTAGTATTGGAACCAATAAAATAACATTCATTATACATTCCCTGTAATAAATTTATTATAGAAGTAATAATGAATTTTTAAAATTCATCATTTCTTTCAATATAAATGATTTCATTGATATTCAATATATGCAATATAATATTGCTTATTTATATTAATTGTAACAGATTTAATAATGCATTGTATAATTTTTATAATGTATTTCAGAGGAAGATTGAAAATTACTATACATACTTCAAATGATATTTTAATCAAATACAGTGAAAAGTTATGATGAAAAATTTTTAATTAATAAATATGAAAGAAATTTTGTCAAATTCTTTTTTTTTTCGTTATTTATTGTAATTCTTTTCTGAAGTGCTGAAAAATTCTATTATGGAGGATTATAATAACAATCTTACACTGAACAAAAAATTTGTTATTTTCAAGTAAATATTTACTTGAATTAAGAAAACGTTTCCTTCTTTTTAGTAAATCATACTTAATTCAAGAAAATCTTTTCTTAATTCAAGTAAGTATTAACTTGAAAATAACAAATTTTTTTCAGTGTATGATTAATTAAATTACAAAAAAAAAAGATTTTAATTATTAATATACATTTCACTATAAGAAATTTAAAGAGAACACTTTTAATTACGTCAATAAACATTTTTCGGAGTAAACAATTTTTTATTTTTTAAAAAAGAAAAAAGTATTCTTAATTCAACAATACTATAGTTGACAAGACCATGAATCTGGTTGACACGACAATTATTTCTATATGTAATACTCTTTTCTTCGGTGAATAATAAGTTTCAGTATATTAGTCAAGACATATTTTCACAAATTAAAATGTCAATAGTTGATAAAAAATGGCGTCCGGACACGATTGATGTCCAGATACACAATACATTGGACTATCAATTTTTACGTCCTTTTTACTTTTTTTTTTTTTTTTTTTTTTTTTTTTTTTTTTTTTTTTTTTTTTTTTTTTTTTTTTTTTTATTTTTTAAAAAAGAAAAAAGTATTCTTAATTCAACAATACTATAGTTGACAAGACCATGAATCTGGTTGACACGACAATTATTTCTATATGTTATATTATTAAAAGTTAAGATGAAAAATTTATATTATTATTAAAAGAGATTTTAATAAATGCGATAACTGATATTTTGTAACAATTGATAATTGATATTTTTGAGAATCTTATGTATCGCGTAGAATTAGAGTGTAAATAGTCCATTATAGTCCAATGGACGAATATGAATGAAACAGTGATAAAAACGATTACATAAACTAAACGGTGGAGAAATATAATGACTTATTAGCGAGGTAATTGAATAAAGCTTGATTACGATTACGCATCGACATACATAACGAAAATGAGTACAGATTACGCGGGTCTCAGCGAACCCACGCTTAATTCACCTGATGCTTGCTTCGATCATTCTTTGTTGATTCGCGATGCAATTATTGTTAATAAGTCGTTATTCATGCTGTCGGAAGGAAAGTTCGACGAACACCGAGAAAGTACCCCGATGATTCCGTATGGGTTGAAATTAGGTTTAGAAAATCAAAGTTGCGAACACACCAGTAAATTACGCGTAAGTGTCCAGTAACAATTTATGCCAGTTGCGCAACTGTTAATGGGAAATACGATTGTAGGTATTAAACGGTTTATTGTTCAGTTTTGTCTTGCTGATTTTGTATTCGTAATCGCAGAGCGTGTTCATATATATAGTTACTTCATTTGTCACGAAAATGCCTAACGAGTCTTTATATCTTTTCTTAATATTTTTCTAATCTTCATATACTTCACTTTTCCTCGTCAATTGATACGATAAAATATATAATCCGAAGCTTCACCACCAAGAAAGAAGGGACACAATTTATTTCGACATATTTCTGACCAATTCTTCTGCAAAATTACAACCGCTTACCCTCGAAGCAAAAAATGAAGTCTTGGTACATCGACGATAGAAAAATGAACTGTTAAAATTCGAAAGTCACCCAGATTTCGAGGAAACTAGGTCAGATTTTATGCGAGCCAATCTTTAGCACCCTTGGATAATCATTGTTCGAATGACACATCGACGCAAAAAAAAAAAACAAAAGCCAGAGTAACATTCGCATGCTGAGTTAATTATGCACTTAAATAAATCTTTCAGAGAATCGTTGCGCATTTTCCGTCTTGAGAAAAAAAAAAACGCTGACTCGGAGGCGGCGGGAGATTTGAAAGTTCGTAATTGCTCCATTGGTTCGAAGCCGTTTGTTGGTCGGTCGTCGAACCCTCGTTACCCGAGAATTTCAGGTAGAAATCGGTTCAATAAGCGGTCGGAACTCGGTTTCGGTGTCAAGGACACAATGCGCATTGGTACCGGTGCAGCCGTTTTACAGTTACACATTGACTGCTGCGAATGCTCGCGGTTACTTGGTTTGGCCAACAAAACATTTGATTGGATTTTATTTAACATGCTGTCTTGGAAAAAAGTCGTTAAGATCGGATGATGCTAAAAATATATATATATATATATTGTTTAATAACATGTTTTGTGACAGTAGTTCAGTGCTACGAAGTGTGAACAAAATTTTTCTCTACTCAAAAACTAAAATTTTTGTTGACATGACAGAATTTACGAACGTCAATACAATTTTATCGCACGGATAGTTAGTTTTGTTATTTGTTGTCAAGACAAAGTTTTGCTTTTGTGATGCATAATATTAAATCGTAAAAAAACCTGTTGTCGTTGAGGTACGTTTATTATTTTGATGTATGCAAAAATTTGTATAAAATCATACTCGTGATCATGCATAAAAATCGAATTTATCTATAACAAATAAATTTCCTCTCAAGTTGAATCGCAGTCGCGGTTTGGATATCAAAAACGAGTGTCGTCGCATATATATTCCGTGGAAACTTAACCTGTTGGAAGAAAGTTAAAGTCAACGATGGAAGAAAGTGGTATGTAATCACCAGCGTTGAAGGTGAACTACCGTAAGAATTCTTTTATGGGACACTGCGTCCATGTCCGCAAACATAAGATCCTTTCGCAAACATAAGAAACATGGAATCGTGCCATTCTGCCATTATATAGATTTGTCTTAGATACTGGACGAACGCATAATAATAATGCTCTATCAAGTTGACCAGGCTCCGGTTATATAAGTGCAGGAAACATTTCCTGTAGTTATACCCGCACGGTTACCTACTTTTCTCCGTTATTGGTACCGAAGACCGACTCCTGTCGTGCAATGAAAAATGTGACATTCGTGCCTCGCTAAGATGTAATTGGCCTCATCAGATACTTTCTACAGTGCAAACGAATGATTTATTTCACGCAAAAGATAAAGTGATGTTCGATAGTAGGGGATGCTACAGTTTATGTTGAAAATACTTGAGAAGTGTATCGATGACATTTTCAACTGTGGTCGATTATCTGATGAAAAACTGAAAATCCTACAATGACGATCCACGAACAATCGTAAATTAGGATGCTCGTAAATAAGGATTGACTGAATGTATAATGTCTTAATTTCTAAGTCATAACCTCAATATACGCTGAAAAAAAATTTGTTATTTTCAAGTAAATATTTACTTGAATTAAGAAAAGATTTTCTTGAATGAAGTAAGATTTACTAAAAAGAAGAAAACATTTTCTTAATTCAAGTAAATACTTACTTGCTACTATTCAAGTAAATATTTACTTGGAATTAATAAATTTTTTTTTTCAGTGTACTAAAATCTTTTTACTATATGGGACATTTTTTGCAAAAATTTTTTTTATTTCAATTGTACATATATGTGCTTGAAGATACTTGAAAATGTAACATATTTGATCATTAAACATTTTAGAGCAGGCTTGTATATATATTATAACTAAAATGCGCATGAAAAATATAATTTAATTTTTAAAATAAATTTTTCAATTAAAGATATTGTCAAAACAAAAAAGACAATTGGCCCGTTTGGCATGGAATACACGTGTAGTGAAAATGAACAGTCTGTATAGTAAAAATTTCGGATTTGACTAAATATAGTAACTGAAAGTAGAAACCGCTATTCCATCAGATCACGAAAAATAAAACGTCTTTTCTTAATTGTTTGCAATCATACTCATAAAAATTACATCAATGATTCTAATTGGTTTAGTTGACCAGTTAAGGTTATGAAATACGAAGAAATGAAAAATTTTCGTTTCCCATTCGGCCATTAAATTTAATTCTTCGAATTCTGAGATTTGGGTTCACTCATAAAACTAAGTAGTGCAAGTATAAGTAGTATACGAGTTTTTGTTTTTCTATATGCGTTTTTTTGTATAGCCACTACGACTTGATATAATAAATGGAATCGAATAAGTAATCGACGAACATAAACATTTTTAATAAGCGCTAAAATATAATAGTGACAAACGTCAATGAAGACATTGTTCCCAAGAAAATTGTCAAATAAGATAAAAGTTGGGAAAAAAGACAACGTTGTTGCATAAGACAAAGTTGGAATTATTGTTATATTAGTATTATATCAACAATTTCTTTTTTTTCTGAGCTCAGTAAAAAATAAAGCTAAGTCAAGGCTAAACATCAAATCGTTATTTACTGTAATTTATTGGAGACATACATCTAATATTTCGAACGAATACAAGATATTTTATAAAAGTATTAAAATTATAAAAACTGTCATCAGAATGAGCTGCAAGTTCAGGCAATCATTTAAGTTCACGGAGTAAATAAGAGACAAGTTGAAAAAAGTACACTTATTTACGTCCTTGCGTGATAAAGGTGAATCTAGCAATAAACGATTTACGAAATTATACGTTTTTTTTTTAATAAGTAATCTTACTATTTTCTTAAAATAACTATAGAAATAGTTTATCGTGAAATAATTCTATGTATAAATTGTATTTTATCATTAATTTCCCGCATTACATTTTTTCTAGCATGTAATTGAATATACAATTTCAGAAATAATTACCCTAGATTGATAAAAACTAATAAGCAACGTATTCGCGTTCGAATCATAATACGCATAATCTCAAAATATCTCGGTCGATTATTCTCGTATGCTGAAAAATGTCACGAACCAAAAATTGCAATACGTTATTTTGTGAATCAAAATATTGCACTTGAATTAATATTTCGATTCTTTCTTAAAAGTAGAATGATTTGTTGAAGAGTAGTGCATTAATTACCTAGGGCAGAAAACAGATCTTAAGACCTGTGAAAATTTCCTTTTTAGCGATTAACATTTCACTACATGGTTTCCAGTTGGACTGGATTAAAATACAATGATTTCAAACCTAGGATCTAAAAACGGAAAAATCTTGGATATATAGATTCATTTCTTCACCTTAGAAATGAAAAGTATACTTCTACTCCCGCTGGTTTGAAAAGTGCGACGTTAAGCACGTTTTTAACGTTTTTGGCGAAACATTTAATATCCATACCGAATCATTTTATAAAAAATCACGGTATAAATATTACCCGAAAAACAGTTACGTTACCGCTGTCGCGTAAATTTTTTGTTCTCTCTTTTTTTTATTAAGTATTTGGAAATCTCCGCTCAAAGAGATCCGTCGAAGGCAAAGGTGTGGTTCCATCAGTGTCCATTTTTTCTTTTTATGTAACAATGATAATCGGTACACATCGGTTCCGTAACGCACGTGTGTTTCGAAAATGCTGACCCCGCGCACTTGCCGGCAAGAGTAACGAGCCGGGGCTTCGCGTATTTTTTTTTTCACGTATACTTTTTCTGGGTCAGCTGCGGAGGTTCGATCAAAATTTTGAAACGTCGGTTCTTTCTGCTGGCCACGCGAAATCTTCGGGCCGGTTTCTGTGATTCTCCGGCGCATAATTCAACTGTGACGAATTTTTTATTTGGCTTTTCGTCGAGAGATTTAGGTGTAATTTGAATTGTATGAATTTGAAACGAGAAAAAGTTTTCTTTTTAACAATAAATGTTTGGAAGTAACTATTTTTATTCATTAGTTACAATGTTCGCCGCTAGGAGTATGTCATCCCCACGTGCAAATTTTACACCGGGGATGGTTTGGATGTAACAAAATGTAATATTTATCAAAAAATAGAAAGCAGTTATTAAGAATGTATTCTATTCATATAAAATATATAGTGTATTATTTCGTAATAATTGTAAAAGTCCTATAAAAAAATGAATCATTGTTTTAATGAATGAATGTGTAAATCGTATAATATTATAAACAAGACATTCGAATTATTTAGAATTATTTCACCCTCTGTAATCAAACGAATTATGCAACGAATTATGCATAATCCCTTATACAATACATAATGATTCGAAAACAATAATAATATTTGATAAACGAAAATACGTAATTTAATTAACTTAATCAAAATGAATCGAAATGATCAATTACCAAGTTTTGGTTTTGATCATGTTATAATTTTAATTGTAATATATATCTATTAAAAAATTGTGATCAATTACCATGAAACGATGAAATCAATTGTACAACACAAAACATTCACAAAACGTAAAACGCGAAATTTTTACGCGAATACATATATACGTATTAAGCCGAAGTAGAATTGTTTCCACACGTTTACACGAGTGCACATTATGGTCATCGAATGACGCAATGGACAATCTGACGTGTAATTTCAGTTCTTATTCGAGTCGATGTAAAAGGACCCGTATTCCAAACGTAACAATCGTATGTGACTTATTATTCGTCATACTTTCACGTAAGCTTTTAGTGACTCGGAGGAATTTTGAATTCGCTCCATCAGCGACCGCTTTTTATCTCCCGCAGTATGCACGATTAGAGTCACGATTTTCGCAGAGAATGGAGGATCCAGCATTCATTTCACTTTATGTAACTCCTATAACCCAAGACGCTCGATTTCACTACCGTTTGATGAAAAAAGCAGGACAGTTCTCAAAGTATGAAATGTGTAGAAATGCTATTGACACCGACGCAGAACTTTCTTAAATATATATTTTTCTGTTTTTGAAAAATGACCGAGATATTTATGAATAATTGTATAAAACAACGTTGCATCTACAGATCTGTCGCGTGATAATACCTATTATATATAAATAAACAAATGAAAAATTTACCTATACAAATTGTGTTTTTCTACGTTTCTTGTCACACTTTTAAAAAAATGACCAAATTCCAAACATTGCAAGTTGATTTTTCTACAGTACATTTTATTGTATATGTTGCCAGGGAACGTGGAAGCATTGATAGGTCACTGTTGACTTTGGTAAGCGATACTATTTATGAGGACATAGTAAATACCTCCGGAATAATGATGTTGAGAAAATTTTCGAAGGCGTGCTTAAGACGATATTAAGATTGTATTAAGATGATCTTAAGAAGGTCTGTACCTTTGCTGATTCTTCAAAGGAGTGATAACTTATCTTATTGGGTTATCTCATTGGGTTGATCATTGTTGCTCGCTGCGCTACGGGGCAATGATCTGCAAACATCCAATGGACGAATCCATAAATAAGTTTGCTAATGGAGAAAAACTGGACGTTCATTGATCATCCAATATACGTATTACTTTTGACGTCATTTATTCGTAAGGTCCATTATATATACGTCCAATTTTCGTCCATGGATAAATAGACAAAAATTTGTTGAATCTACTTTAGGGTGGGTTAAGCTTTCAGTAACCAGATCGTCCTGGATTTGTAGATCATAGATGAAGTGAGACTTGCTGTAAAAGACGTCATTGTAGTTCTGATGATGTTCAGATATTATGAACATTTACAGATTAAACTGATGCAAAATTATAGAATGCATTCAAATCTATAATTATCGACCACAAAGTGTTTGCATTATTGATTATTGACCTGTCCTTTAAATCGTTATCTATCCTATATCTTTATATTCAGATAAAACTGCCAGATCTGATACGGCTTAACCTAATCTCAGTTGAGACTGTCGATTAAAGCGTGGCTTTATTATTATTTAGACCATTCGAAATTCAAATTTCGATTGAAATAGTCAACGTTTAACGAATGTTTAATGCCGTGATTGGATATTCGTCGTATTCACAAATTTCAGCGCATCATTGTTCATCGACAATGATTAGACTGGATAATCGCTGACATCGGAAGAGTGTATCTAATTGAATGTCCTACTTAGTGAATGTTTAGCACGCGACAACCCAATTATTTATGCACTAAATATCAATACTCGCGTTGTGATCGAGTTGAACGTCAGATTTGACTCGAGTATACTTGAATTGCAAACTTCGCCATTCAACATCTTCAATAACAAAGAAGCTATATATAAGTTGAAAGAAAACTTACACTGAACAATCAAACTGTACATTTCCGTACTTTTCCTATTGCTTGGGGTGTGTGTCGGAAAAAGTCAAATCGAGAAACCGACACTATAAAAAAAACATCATTATATTCAAAAAGCCAATGGTTTAAAATAACCGTTTTTTTTTTGACATGTCGGTTTTTTACATATATCAAAAATATTGAAAGTATTTTCTGCAGGATGTGAATAAGCTGATGTATATTATTATCAAATTTTGTAATATTGAAATATATATATTTAATGTACATTAAAATGAAATTTAAACGAAATTCAATCTGAATATTCATAAAACGACTCCAATAAATTTTACGTAATCGTATGAAATTATACACGATTGCATATACACCGTTATACGCCTTATACGTGTGGAGTAAGTTAAATGGATTTTTCAAGAGGAGATGTTATTCTCGAAAAAGTGAAATTTTACTATTAAAACAGCGAGATGTTTTTTTTTTATATAAGAAGAACATTTTATTTTTGATTTAAATTTAATTCACAAAACAGAGAGCTGTCACTTTCAAATGAAGAGTGAAAATGTACTCTCAATAGGAAAAGTCGGTTCAATTTTCACTCCAAAACATTTTGGAGACTAGTTTACTTAAAAATGATAATTAATAAATTATCCGACTGGAAAATAGTCTCTAGATATTAATCATCACTTCTATAAACAAAAATATAAAAAATAAAAATAAAAAAATAAATATAACAAAAAAAAAAAAAAAAAATAAAAAGAGATAAATAATTCGAAGCAATGATTTTATTAGAAAAAGTTGACATCTAAGTATTGACTTTTTTATGCAAAGGAATGATTGAAACACGATTTCAAAGGCGCCGACATTCGTTTTAAATGAATGTGTTTCGAATTTTCAAATAGTTTGCAGTGAATCACGATTGATTGCGAATTCTTACATTCAATCACGCTGGATCTAGAAAACGATAATAAGCGTATCGATGATTTGTATACGTGGAGCTCTTTGTGTATTAGTTGGAATTACATTGTCTTCGAATCACATTTCATCAATGGCAGCGTGACATTAATGAAAATGACACGTGAGTACATTAATTTTGAAACTATGGTTAAATGAATAAAATCGATTTTAAAAAGATTTTTAATTGTCACTTCTAATATCTTCTGTTGATTGAATTGATGATAATTTTGTAAATTTGTCATTTCAAGATCACACGGGGATGACACCGATATTTATTAAACCTTTCAAGCAAACATTTTTCTTTAAATGGAAAGCAATTGAAATTTATTACTCGAGGGGTTTTCGGAGTCGTTGATTACAAATCTGACCTTAGATTTAAAAAATTCCAAATGTCGGATTCAAGATGGCGGACCAAAATATAAAAAGTTACTCGTTCGAGATGGAACTCAATATTTATGAGAATTCGAGGTCGCTGATTACAAATCTGATCTTAGATTATCGAAATTACAAATGGCGTATTCAATACGGCGGACAAGTATAAAAAATTGCATAGTTCATTCCTGTAGAATATCACATGTGATCCTCGTTTAAGTCGACATTTTATTTGGATGTAAATAAAAACAATTTTTATCGTTCCACGATTTCAAATCCGCCATTGTGAATTTTCAAAATCTAAGATCAGATTCGTAAAAGGCGACATTTCAAGAAAAGGCAACAAATCATCATTTGTACAATTTGTTTGTCGCTATAAGCAATTTAATACAATAATAAATGATAAAAATTTATTGTTTACTATTTTAAGTATGTTGTATTAGTAAGGAAGCAAAAAATATTAACGAACATGTAAAAAATGCATTGCAAAAAAGGTGTCTCTCTTGAGGAACACACCGTGCCTCGATATAAGAGTCAAGAGAATAAGCTGAAACGTTTGCAATATCTTATCTCACATAATGCAGATTTCACGGAACTTTGAAATCGTTTCGTAGCAAAATTTATTCGGCATGTAAGGGGATGGACTAATGACCTGGGCTAAAACTGAACTGGTTTGTTTTTTAGAAGGTCAGGATTTATAATGTGCGTAATAAGCGTACAAGTAGACTTCCTTGTGTCAGGTGAAATACCTGACTTTTGAAGGTCGTCATGTCGGTATATGACATATATTTCAAAGATGCCTTTTAAAGATATAATCCGTTTTTTTTATATATATAAAACCGACGAAATAGGTTAGGGAATTCGGTATTTCTATTAAAACTGACCTTTACGTTGAAAATTAGATTTTCCTTTCAATCTGTTACCCTCCTACAGCGGTAATTCTTCATTTATACATACTTTTTTTTTTGATTATTTCTAATATGAAACATTTTTATTTTCCATTTTCAAGGAGTTCATGAAAATACGATTTTTCTGAATATTATATAAATATATCGTTAAAATAATATGAAAAAAGCTCCAAAAAAGGGATATTGTTAATATGTTAATATGGATAATAATGCTAAAATGGACATTTCTAGAAAGATGCCACTTTGCATTTTATAATCGTTTTGATCGGATGAAAAAATGGCTATCAAAATGAGAAAGTTTTTAGAAATTCCTTTTTTTACAGTCGATGTTACCATTGTATACCTTTATTGAAATTAATTTCAATAAATGTTGTCCAAATATCATAATTTCTTACAAATTTAAAGAAACTAAGGAATTAAGATAATATGTATTATATATCTCGAAGGAACACATAATTATGAAGAACGCAGATCATTACTTTCCAGTGCGTATCAAGATAAAAAGGGGTCAAAATGAATATATTTTCAAGATTTTTACGAAACAGTCTCTTTCTTTGACCCGTTCTCCCATGACAAATTTATGAAGAGGTGTAAAATTTTCAGGAATTCTTAATCAAGTAAGAAAACACTGCCTTGGAATTTATTGTTTATATACGATGTACTCCGCATGGTAATGAATGTTTTTATATTAAATGCAAGCATTACAAAAATCCTTAAAGAATTCGCTAAATTGAATTATTTATACCTAAATATTTTCCAAAAACTTTCACCATTTTTTCTTGATATTTTCAAATATTTAACGTGCCTATTGTTAAGTTTGGCCTGTCACTTACTCGAAAAAATAAAAACTCGAAGACACGGTTCGTTTCGATAGATGCACTTTCATTTATAAATCTTTGTTGTGACATAATTATTTATTAAAATGGATTTGGTTTTGGTTTGGTAACAATTCTTCAAGGTAGTTAATTTAAATATTATGAACGATTTACTCAATTATCTGATTCTTTCAGATTCAATCATTATACTCCATTAAAAAAGTGTGCTCCAATTTCATTTTGGGAAATACTAAAAGTATCACAGACTTTGAAATGACTTTCAGAACTTAATACATGAATATAAGAAAGTCCAACAAAATCATTATTGAACTCTCTGAACTATCGACGTTTTTTAAATATGTTTACTAGTGGGAAGGTTTCACGTATTAATTCTGGTGGAATTAATGTTAAAGACGATATTATTATTATTATTATTATTGTTATTTTTATTATTGTTATTATTATTATTCAGAATCGAATACAAAAATTGAATTACATATATAAGTAACATTATTTTAAACGCACAAAATGCACACAAAATTTTATACAAATTATTTTCACTCAGAGTTTAGTCACGTAAGAATTCTTTAAGGAATTTTGACGTCATAATCATAAAATCGTCGTTTTTATTTTTCGCAATTATCCATATAATGTAATCGCTATTGTTTCTCTGACAATGCGCGCGACACTTAACACATTTCCTAACCAAAAAATTCCGTAATTGATATTTCGAATTCCATACAGACTTCAGAATGAATTCCTAAGTTGTTCCAGTCCTTTTTTTAAAAAGTTTTAAAAGAACTCTCAAAATTTCTAGAAATTTCACTCGATTTTGGAGTAAGTCGGATAATTTATGCACCAGAAAGAGTGAAACGTCACTCGAAAAATTTGGACAGAATGACACGAAATCTGTACGAATTTGAAATTGAGCACTTTTTTGAGATTAGGTTACCGATTTGAAAAAAAAAAAAAAAATGAAAAACTTATAAAAGAGCACTGTAAGCTTAAAGATGTCACTCTGAGATTGCACTATTAAAAACGTCAAAAATAAAGAACAAAAAAAAAAAAAAATAAATTTAAAAGTTGAAACGATAGATCTATTTGTCACTACTGTCGGCAAAATTCACAAAATGATATCGAATCATTTTCAACGGCATCGCTACAAATTTCGAAAATATTTTAATATTTTTTTAAGTCTGTCCAACTCTCGTTTTCTGTATATCAATAGGTTCATAGTGTAAAATTGAAATAAAAATTTTGAAAAATTACTTGAGGCGAGATATCCACGTCTAGTAACATCGTAGCGGCTTCGTCTTTCGCCAAACGCAGAAAATCTCAGCGATGCTTTTAGCGCGCAATTCAAAATCCAGTCTACAGTATATTGTCACTCCCGTATTTTGAGAACGAACATCACTCACTGGCAGGATTCACTTCTTCATCGAATAATAAAATAATAAATGTAACGATCTATCGGTCTGTTCGCAGATCGATCGCCTTCGTGATCGATCGATTTTTAACGAATCGCACCGGAAGCGGACTCGTTGGCTGTTTGACGAATACTGATTGGACCCGGACGGAGGAGTACTCGGTGGGACTTATCTATCCCCCAATATCTTGGCCTCAGGAGCTCTTGACCGCCTTAGCTCACCGTCTAACCATACGCAATACACCGCACTGGCGACGAGCTCCCGCCGTTCTTATATTATATACCGGCAAAATGCGGCTTTATGTACCTCCGAGTTCTGTCGTCTCGTAAAACCGAGGCTCATATACATAATACGTAGGTACCCCCGACGCGCTTGCCTGATTCCCTGTAGCAAATATTTGCGATCTGTTTCATAGATGTCCATTTTTCAGCTGGACTCGTTTTTTCTGTCATATTTCATACGTGAAACAAAATTTTTTATCGAGTCTGATTTCAATTGATGCGATTTTACCTGAGCAGCTCGGAGTACACGAACATTATGACAAGTCGTATACGATATCATTTATTTTATTGCGAATGAGTTGAAATTTTTTTTTTGTTTAATGATCGTGAGGGTTTGCTAAATTTTCACACTTCAACAATGACATTGCAATTTTTCTGGAACGTAAATTCTTCTACTCACTCCAAATTAGAACGATATGTCACCGTCAAAGAGTGACCATTCTTTGCAATGATTCCGGAAAATTGGCACTCCTTCCCAAGAAACTCTCTAAATTTCTTGGAGTGTAATTTCATTCTAGGAAGAGTGAAAATTGAGTCATCCATTAGAAGTGTACATTTTCAATCTCTAAAATTGAGATTTCACTTTCTCTGGAGTGCAAGTTTCCTGACTCACTCCAAGATAGAATAAGATTTCGAGTAACGATTCACTCTTTCTATGGGGTGAAATTAAATTCCACGAAATTTAGAGAGTTATTCTGATTTGGCCTAAAATGGTAAATTAAGGGAAAGAATCATAAAAACAATTAAATTTTTATTTACCATGATGAAATCCAATCTGCAAAGAATGAAAACTGAGTCACTTTTAAACGTGAGAATTTTTATTCTTTACGAGTGACATTTCACTCTTTGTAGAATGTAAATTCTGCGAACCATGTGTTTTTACAGGATTAATAATAAATGTGTAACAATCCGTTGATGGTGTTTTATGGAGACGTAAATCACGATCTTTCTTAATAATCAGTTAATTCGTTATTTGTGGAAAATTCATATTAATATATTTTTTATTTTATACTTGGTATTTTATTTATTTTTATTTACAATTCGTATATTTAAGTATTGAAGGAAATTAATCGCAGCGCTGTTTGAAATTTTGTTTACACACTACATACAGTAAGTAGAAGAAAGGTGAGGAATGTACCACGAGCTTAAATAAACTGGGGAATCCCCTTTTTCCTCTCCATAAGGTTTCAGATGGATTTAATCATTCTTATCTGATTTCTGATATATATATATATTTAAAAATTTCAAACACATTAATCGATCAATATCTATATCCAACAGATGTTTCCGGCATTTGCAGATGATGTTTTCCAATCAATGATACATGCATTTTATAATTTTTTAAAACTGAAAAACAGTCACGTCATGCGCCGTTTTTTAAAATACTTTCATTAGACCATTTTTCGAGAGACTTTGCTAAGAAGTTGAATGGATGCGTTCTCTTTGTATCAGTACCAGATTATGGTAACACATTATGAATAATAGAGAGAAAAAAAAAAACATAAAAGATTGCACACATAAAAATATGCATGCATGTTCAGTAAATTATAGTTTTTTCCAAGGTAATCATATTGCCAATACAATTCATTAGATTCGGTTGCAGAGCATTAAAAACGATACAAAGTGACGTCTCATTCTCTTGTAATGCTTATGTAATAATTACTCGTTAGTTGCGTATGTCGAATATCTTATGATTCGTTATTTTTTGTATTAATTAATTACCTTTTGAACTCGAATAATTATCGGACTTCTTCTACCTGTTAACCAGGTAAGTATGCAATAAAGGTAAATATGCTGATAAAGGCAACATCACAGTTTAATTAGATAAAGATGAATATACAACCAAAGTGGAAATGTTATTGCACAACGTTAACACTTACTTGCCTTCTAAATTTGAATACACCTCAACACTAACCAATAAAGTCAACTCAGCTATGAACTTCTGAAAATCCACAAAGAAGGAGATCCATTGAGAATCATAGTTTCCACTATAAATTCGCTAACTTACAACTTGGCAAAATATTACTCTGAAATATTATCGAAAGTGGTTGGGAAATCTCCAAGTTTTGTAAAAAAATTTTCAGATTGCAGAGCGAAATTAAAATCGTTAAAACTACCTATATAGATCATAGATTACTCTCTCTACGATTTGCCGATGGGGTCTCCATTATCAACAGCAAATTTGACATTAGCATTTATAGAAACTTTTTTAATTAATAATCTACAGTTCAAATTAGGATTCTACATCAGATATGTAGATAACAACAGTTTAAAAAAAAATTAAAGTCATTGAGAACAGGATCTATTTTACATTTAGAAGAGGAACAAAATAGCAGCATTAGTTTCCTAGATCTGTTGGTTACCAGAAAAGACAATGAATTTCACGAATTGAAGTATTTTCTTGACTCTACAATTTTAATCTATTGGGAATTAAAACAATTTCATGTTTAAAGAAATGCAATTTCATTCTTAAAAGAGTAAAGGCACACAGTTGCATGCTTTGAGATGCACTTGGGGTATACGTCTGGAAGCTAAGTGGAAAAGTCCAGCATCTTATGTATAAACTCATTGCCCTTGAATTTACCTTGTCACCTTCAAAAAAGTCAAAAGACTTTTTTAATATAAGGAAATTTTGTTAATTTTATAACAAGAAGTGTTTTTACAATCCTTTTTCTAATGAACAAAATTGGAAAATGATCTGCTGTCTTCTTTCTGACGCGAAGTGATAAGGACATAAAGTTCATTTCATTCTTTCATTCATTGGAAAAAAATTAAATTTTCTTATACATAAGATACGAAGAAAATAAATGACAACTGAAAGTAAACTTTTTTTTTGTTATTATTGTCGAATATATTAAAAAAGGTTATGAAATTTTTATATTCATATACTTATGGTATTATATAAAGTTGTCTTTATATAATACAAAGACAAAAAGAATATGCTGTCATTTCAACATCCTAATGAATTGCAAATCAATGTTTTTATCCGCATCATAAGAATTGGAAAACATTATTATTAATCCGACTGTATAAATTTAAATATGATATATAATCATCAGGCGACGATTAATCCTTATACGTGTACCATTCGGTATTAATCAAATTACCAATGATTGACATTTGCGTGATAATAATCTCGACGTCTATTAGAATGTTCGGTGCATACGAAATTATTTCAGAAATAGAGAACAAAGGCTCAATAACATTCCACCACTTACGATATAATATAAATTTGCATCCCATTCTCATTTTTTCAAAGGTCAAAAAATGATTTTTCGTCTATTACTATCAATAATAAGAAATTGTAAATGACAATCATTGTATCACCAACAAAAATTATACATAATTACTTCGACCCGTAACCAAAGGTTGGGATCGAAGTATTGAATTTGGTCATCCGAAAAAAAAAAAAATGACACCTACTTTTTTCATGAAATCTCCACG
>JAPYZR010002497.1:0-16728 GCA_030522945.1 Trichopria nigra
ACGTTGAACAATTAGGTAAAATTTCTGGTAAAAAAAGTAAGGTTACTTATCGTACCACACAATTGAACTTTAAAAATGTCAAAAAAAGCAATTTTTTTTTAAAGTTTTTGGTGAAAATAAAAATGTGTCCAAGAATACCCCGATTTCCCCTATATATATATATTTTATTATTCGACGAAACTTCCATAATGGTTGTCGATCGTTTTTAATCGTTTCAATCGTTTTCAATTGTTTTTGTCATTTTTAATTAATGATTATAATCATTTTCAATAATTCTTACTTTTTTTTTATTTCCATAAATTTGGAATTAAAAATAGATATATTTCGGTACAAAACTATAGCTATAAAGCTTTAAGTAGTTAAAGCTCGAAATTTCTCTCCTATTGTCTCGTTACCATATCGAATTGTTATATATTTCTTTCAAAATGCAACTTTTGGATAAATTCCGTAATTTTACAACTACCACTAATTCAAACGACAAGGTTTACGGATGTGATATTAAGTGTTATTAGCGTGTTAGAAACGAAATCGTATATTTATTTTGAAGGAAAATCTGGTTTTTGAATCCGCAATTCGCGTTTTTTTTTTGTTTACATATATTAACGCTACCGATTCATTAAGAAAAGGTTGCGACAAGGTTGGTCTATACCAACGATTTCGATGTTTTTAGAAAATAATTAAATTTTTCATAAACATTTTCCATAAAAAAGAAAATTATCAATTTCTTGAATGTTGAATTATGAATTTTCGATTGGAAAATATATTTTCAAATAATAACAGTTACTATTTAGAATTTTAAATTTGAGGCGTTGCAATTTTCGAGGGCAATTATGCTGTGACATAGATACAAGAACTTTGTTATAATTAGCCCCGTCCTGGTCAACTTTCGCTAACTGCAACTACGATCTGAGCAAAATGTGCTGTATGAAAGTCTTGGAATTCAATTTTGATGTTTGACTAATATTAGGTAAGTTGTTTACATAATTGTGCATTTTAGTTTTTAATTGATTAATTGCTATGCATTCTTTTGACGACTTGATAAAATCAATAAAAATCTTCAAATTTTCAAATCTTCAAAAATATACTTATTTTCTATTGATATAAAACGTTCTTGCTATAAATATAATTTAATTCTATATATAAACATTTATATTTGAAATTTCACTCAATTTATTGTTATCTATATGATTTAAATTTGATTATATAACTTTTCATCGATTGCACCAACTTCAGTATGTGTCGAGCAAACATAAGCGATACCCAAATTGTATACAAATACGTCCATTGTGATGGTATACAATGAGCGTGCATTAGATGTACATTGAACGTAAACGTAACTATAAGTTTTCTAATGGGCAAACAAATATTATGAAAGTATTGTCGCGCCAAATATTATGGTAACAACTCGGCAAACCATTTATGTAACAACAAAATCGATTCTACAACATGACTAATTATGATGAAACACTTTAGCAATAAGTGAACTGTTCTTCGTCTTTATGAGCTTTATCAACGGTCAATATGACACACCATTTATCAGACGAGACGAAACATTTGACAAAATATACTTTATAATTGGCATGGATTGCACAGAACCGAAGGAAAAGCCACAATGGTTGCACTGAATACCTGAACCAAATAACGGTTATTTCAATGATTCATATTTCACCAGGGGACTGTACAATCTCACCCGAACATTGTTCTCACCCTACCATCCCATTAACCACAGCGAGACATCAAGGTCAGTGAATCCCGTAAAAATTACGTAAAGGATAGCTGACCATAACGCAATCAGACCAATCTTGACAGACGCCAGACGCGAAGGAAAGAAAAGCAGACAATAAGCAAGTGAAAAAGAAGGGAAAAAGAATCGAACTCTGCACTCGGTGTGCTCCTCAGTGCGATGAATTAAATTTCTTTCCCGCCTTAGACGCTCGGATGTTGAGCCTGTGTGAGACGCGCCTCTAAAGTACGTCTATCTCCTGGAGCGAGGTAAATATTTTATTACGAAGTAACTCCATCCCGGCTCGCGTTACTGGCACTGCTCAGAGTTTGCGGTTCAGCGTCCCTGGCAGGATAGGCATCACTTCGCGAATGAAGGAATTTTGCGGGAATCTCTCCGGAATTCCTCGAGAATCCTAGGCAGGCAAAGATGAAAGTCACCGACGTGCAGATGAGAATGCGTGGAAAGTCATATAAAGCACTATAAAAGTGACGCTTGTAGGTGTATTACGTCCCAACATGGCGTTCGAGCGATTCATCTCACCTGTGACTTCCTCATTTTCGATTGTAATTTTCTCCTGTTTCGAAGCGTAATAGTGTAGGAGACTGAAAGTTCGATGAAAGAAGATCACAAAACTTTGACATCCTCGCGGCCAAACGAATACTTTCATGATTTAGTATTTACCATTTCATTCAGAAACTATCAGAATTGAATATAGTTTCATCCATCTCATCATCCTACTGGAAAGTGACAAGAAAATGCAGACATTTGTTTTCTGGTCTAAGCTTTGGATTATGCTGAAGGTGCACATTTCCAGCACTTACTCTTCTGTTCTGCAGTCTTACTCCTAGATTAAGCTATGTATATGGAGTAGCAGCCATCAATCAGGACGTGATTCAGTTTTACATCACATCGTCTTGCAAGGTTCAGTCCAGAATTAAAATGTTCATTTCAAAACGGCAACACATTTATATCAAGCTTTTGCGGTGCCAATGCAAAAACTATACACTCAATTAAGTTAAACCGTGATCATAATTCCGCATTAGCCGAGAGATCAGGTTCTTTAGCATTTCTCGGTAGGATAAACAAAAGTCATAGTTACTGTAAAATCTTTTAAGTTTGTGTATTTAAAAATAATATTTAATGTATTGTGTTAAATATTATTTTTTTACAATTCAATAACCAACGAGAGCCTGCTTTGATTTTATCGTTTGAATAAAGAGTAGAAACAATGAAGAATATGATTAAAAACGTAATAATAACAATAGTAAGCAGCAGTGATGAAAATGGAAGCGAACTGACGATACATAAAACTACCGCGAAGTATAGGACCATTCTTTATGTAGTTTCGGTACTTAAAATAATGTTATTTTTAATTCCGTCACGTATATTTTTACTACCTGCATTTACAGTTAGAATCAAGCCTTGAATTTTAATGGAGTTAATCTTAAGTGTAAGGTTATATGAGATGAATACTTCGATGATTGTCGATCTTCCCGTCCATTTTAAAATAATTATACTAGGTGCTGATTTCGAGAATGACCATTAAATGTTTCGTAATTTAAATTTAAGGATAGTCGACACCCTAAAATCAGGCAAAATATTTTATATAATGCTTTTAATTGTTTTGAATTGTTATTTTAAGGATATTGCTGACGAGAGAAAGCAAAACATCTTCCTTTTGAACAAAATTTATTTAATAACTTTTTTCAATATTAGAATTTTCTTAACAATTTCAGTACTGAATAACAGATATTAATTGAATAAATTTTATAAAGGACCCCGGCCATTCCTTAGGAAAATTGGGTTTCGGCGAAAATTGCTGAAGCTATACTATATGTGACAGCTCTCAACATCCTGATCAAAAATATCAATTTCCAAAGTCTCAGTATTTCGATTTACGAACGTCGAAAGTATGCGTCATTCAGCATTTTGGCGAAAACCCCTGGTGAAAATTGTTAGATGACTTCAGCTGAATTTAATATGTGTGTGTGTGTTTTAATGACGAAATATCGAGTTTTGCCGTCGGCATTAGCACTACACGATGTGCACCACGTGGAATTTGCGCTAGCGGACTTTTTTTTTTTTTTTTTTTTTTTTATGTTCCATGACTCAAGATAAAGAGATTCTCGTTCTTTAGTATTCATGTATCCGTTACACTCTTATACATTATTGTGTATATATGTTAAAGGAACCATTAATGTATTAACATTCCATTCATATTTTTATCTGTATATAATATTGCTATTATTGTCTATTTCCAGAATCATGAGTATTATCTAGTAAACGAGGTGACCATCAACTTTGGGCTACTTGGGGCACTAGAGATCTTGGAGATCAATCTGCAAGTAAATTTTCACCAGGGTTTTCCGACAAAATGCTGAATGTCCTATACTTTCGACGTTTGTAAGAGATGTAGAGACTTTTGGACTTGGTGCCCATTGATACTTTATTGATCAGGATGTTGAGAGCATTCACGTACAACAGTTTCAGGGATTTTCGCCGAAACCTAATTTCCATAAGGATTTGGCGGGGTCCTTTCAATTATTTTAATAATAACCATGCTTTCTCTCTCCATTCATATATTGATAGCTGATATAAATTTGGTCAGACTACATTTTCGATAGAATACCAAACTTTTCTATCAGTGTACAATTACCAATGAAGTTCAAAAGCTTAACAAAATAATAAATAGCAATAATAATGATCGTCTTTATTGTATTTTGAAATTACATGCACAAACGGCCAGGCATAGCTCAGATGCTGCTTCACATCCTGACCAACAAATACATAATAATAATAATAATAATAAAGTCTTTTATTTCAAGACTTAATTTTCAAAAATTAAAAATGTCATAAAAAAAAATTATGTAGCTTTTGTAGAGAAATATTTTTCTTTGTTTACATTTTTCATGAAATAGGATTGGACATATCGAAAAATCAGACATATCGAAAAATTCAATGGTCATTTTCGAAATCAGGAATCTTTTCGATACACAAAATTTCCTATAAGCAATCCCCCTCGAACATGCATTATTTTTCATCAATCTTCTCATTGTTCAGTTCGTAATTTGCCCCTCCTTTTATTCCTTATGCCAAATAATATCATTTTCTTATAGCGAGTTAATTCCTTATTACGAAGTTCCTTATAGCGGGTTTCTACTGTATGTAAGAATTCAGATTAACAACAAAAAAATTATTTGCGATATAACTTTTTAGACGGATAAATGACCTGCTTATTGATAAACTTTAATTTTTCACCAAAGACGCAGCATGCATCAGATCGATTTTCAGTAAAGAAATTTTTTGCTTAAAATTATATGTGAAGAATCATCCCTTTCAATGTTATCGGCCGATTATGTAATTATGCCAAGAATAATTTTTATTACATAATTATGGAGATGGATTTTTTAAAATATATATTTTTAGATATATTTTTTTAAATAAAAATTCAGTATTACATACCACTTGTCGAACTATATTCGCCAATGTAGCGCCTCGTCAAATACCTCACCACCACGGCTGAAACAGTAATAATTTCTCTCATAAATACATTCACGTATGAAAAAAAACGCGTTCAGATAATAAGTCATAAACACCATATAAACTTTAATTATATTTCAATGAAACATCAGTCACGGATTACTGTATTAGAAAATGCAAAACAAGCGTAATAATGTTTGTCAGGGTTTATTTAGAAATATCTGATGTTTGTACTCATTTCAATAATGTTTGAATATACTATATTCATTTCAATAATGTGAACCCAATAAAATGAATTTCATAATACTGGACATATTTGATTCAAGTTACATATATTTTAACTGCAATGAAACGAAATCCAACATCGAATCTCTTAAACTAAGCGTATTTATAGCTATATATGTGTATAACTGATACCATTGGAAGTACATGGTTAAGAAATATATGGTTTATTAATTGATTAGTAAAATTAAAGAATTTTATTATTCCTTGGATATTTCTTAATTTTTACGAAATTTAAACGCGAAAGGTTAACGATTGCGTTTTTCCATTGTCACTACAAATATTTCAGACCTCAAGGTTTTGCTAATTTTATTACGCTTAATTGTACGTAGATAAAGAAGTGCCGTTGCAAATACCGTTGTGCAATATTTCGTACTTTTTACGACATTACACAATCGCATCAAATTACGTATAAAACCGTAGCTAATTTTATAATGAATATATTTATCTGCTAAGAAATCAGATTCTTTCCGCGAAAGATAAAATACAGATTAAAGAAGCATTCGTTCACGAGAAATATTAATTTTAATTTGTAATTAAAAATTTCAGTCCTTAAATTTTGACGTGAATAATCTAACTTTAATTTCGTAACTTAAAAGATGAAAAGTGAATAGTATATTTTTTATACTTTCAGTTTAATCGTAACACAATTGCAAAAGTGATCTAAGACCAGAAAAAATGATTTTTAGATCATTTGTTTAGAAGCATCTTCTAAAATTGTTAGCAATATAAAAACCACACTAAGGATCACGAATTACGACCATTTTCCCAAATTTCAATTTAAGGAACAATTGATTCGGGCGAATTTCAGAACAATGTGCTGTTGATCGATGTGATGCCTTCACGAACGTGATTTACGTCGATGTACGTCTCTACCCTGAAATCAGGATTGTCGCATGACCTGATTTCAAGGCATAAATCGAAAACACCTGTCAACGTGATCCCGCAGCAGCCGAACACGTCGAGGATAATTAGCACGCTTTTCCTGTCGGGTAGGCTAATTGCCGTCGATAAATTTGACAGGTGATCGCAGCCATTAGAAAGTACCCAAACACCCGGCTTCGCCAAGTTGCTCAAAAATATGTGAGACTGACACGCGTCCGGCATTCACCTTTAAACCCCTGCCGATAATAGGACAAACAATCTTGCGATCTGCTTAAAGCCTGTTTTTAAATTTACGACTTTAGATTTTGCTACAGTTTCGTAATTACCCTTCATGAACAAATTATTTTCTTATTTTCATTAATATTATTACATGAGATATTTCACTCTAGAATAGCCGACCTGCATGTTATCTTAATAACTGTTTCTTCAGTGGACATTTTTGTGGTGGGGATAAATGCATATAAACATATTCATTTATGAATCCATAAATAAGGGTGTCATTTCATGGACCTTTCCAAATACTCTTTTTCTAAATAATTCACCATTCGTAGTTTAATAATTAGATCATCTCACCTTATGAAGTGAACGGTAGACATTATTTATATCATAGACCTGAAAAGCTGCATGAAATAAGAAGATATAACAGTAACATGCTCTTGTTCATCATCTATATTTTCCTAGTATGAAAACAACAAAAAGGGGTACTTCCATTGAAGTAGCGGCATCATTACCTTGATATATGGAGACATCATTGGATGACTAACCAAATAACAAACGTAGAACCAGGACCTTCAATTTGAGGTCTCCCAAGTCTATACGATATTACGTGTTACTGTTACTGATGAAGCCAGCACTGATGGTGACTTAAAACTTTGAACCAATAATCACAGATGATAACTATCTAAAATTGTCATCATTGATGTTTCCAGTTACCCGTTTAGATGGTGATAGCAGCAACGCCTGGCTCGGGTTACGTTTGATCAGTCCTAATCCATTAATATATTTGGGTCTTTACTATGATACGTTTCATTTTCTTGTGACTTTCCAAATAGCACATTTGTTCAATGTACCTCCAAGTCTGACTTCCCTACGTTCATTGGATGTTCACTTTTCATCCATGGTCTATGGACATAATATGAATTGGGCATAATATAGATGTCCATAGATATGAACGTTTAATGGACATCTAAACATGTACATACGTCCATTGTTATTTAGGTTTATGTCTAGCCTGTACGGATCAGTCCATTCAATTCCAATATGTCGATGTAAATATTGCTCACGACTTACCTAATTACCTAAATCCCAAATATCCATGATAGCCCTTTAAAAAAGTTAGTAATAGATAAAATTTACATACGTATTAGACCCGTCTATTCGCCCGCGAATGATTATAATACGCTTCTTCTCGCCCGACAAGATTGCCAGATAATGGACTCTTTTCTCCGGGTGGCTGTAAAATTTGCATGAACCGGTAAATCGAGGTTAAGTCGGTAGCTACACTTTCCAGATTCCACGTGCGTCGCGGTCACGATGTCCGACGGCTATCGCAGGCGGCTGCGCGCCGAGGAATTTCTCGTTATCGAGCGTTCGAGTTCGCGCCAGCAATAAACTAATTACGGCATTGCCGTACGAGCAATAGAGGCAATAACACTGATGCCGTCGGCCGGTGCTTATGCCAAACATGGCTTAAACGATGCTGTTGTTCCGAGTTTCTCGAACGAGTCTGTCGAAATTTACGATGCTTGACAATTGTGCAAAAAGCACGATGTAAACAAATTTCTAGGCTATTTAAAGCGATACTTTACAGCCTGGTGTCAGCCATTTTCTAGATCGATTTTTCGCCGGGATCGTGACGGGTTGGTTTTTCCTGAATTAGTATCTGCGTTATCATGTAAATCTACGTAACAAGTATTACAACATAACAGTACTAACATAACCTCTCCATTTATCTCGTGATTTAGGTTGTGTCCCATTTTCATCGAACACATTCGTCGCCTTGCGTTGATTCATCGGCGATACGATAGTTATCAAACTGGCTGCATGCAAGGCGTGCCTAATCACCACTCTACTCTCTACTTCTTATTGTAAGTGTTTCTAAGTAATTAGCAAATGCGGAATATCTCGTTTAAGCACCTTAATGGTTGCGTTCCATGCAACATTCGACAACACTGTGGTGACATTGCGTCTTGGGTAGAGCATGTAAACAAAAAAAAAATAGTCAAGCGTCACCTATGTGTACCCAAATGCTTTCTGGAAGCACATACAATAAAGTAACTGTAAAGAATACGGTAATCTAAAGCCAGATGAGCGTCACAAATCGGACAGACTTCAAACATTTTTGTTGCCGTCTTGCAAACTTCCAATTTAGTGATTGACCGAGTAATTATAGTTGATGGGCGTCGAAATACATTATTTGCAATGGAAGTAGTAAGTTGTCATAAAAAGTACAATACCATTTTACTGAGTGCATTAAGGAAATACAGATTGCAAGGTGCCTTCCCGTTATTTGTATTTAATCAATTAAAAAGCAATATCATTTATGTCTACATCAATTGCGTCGCATGTACAAAATAAAAACATGGAGGTATTTATAAAATTGTATAATACCTATAATATCCCTGAAAGCGGATTAGTTAAGCTTATGAAGCAACAGTAGGTTAGCCGAAGTTGGCTCCATGTTCTACAGTACAGGTCACGTGCTTGGGGCGTTCTCGAATCCAAGAGAATTAATTGAATTCCCTCGTCCGAACATCGCGTACGCGTGACGGTATTCGTAATGAACTAATTAATTACACCGTGCGATTTGTGATATATCAAATTTCATTACGTACGATTTTCCAAAGTGTATCGTAAATGAATTTTCAAATATTCTGGACATAGTAACTATATATAGGTCAAAATGACAAAAATGGATAATTTCGGATGTAGTCATTTTAAAAGCTAACATTCACACGATGAATTGTTGCATCCCGATCAATAAAATTGTAATTATATTAAGACTAATTATATCTTGGGTGGATTTCCTTGTCGTCAACCTTGAAAAGCGTGATGCAGATTCTTATTGAAAAACAAAGCGTAATTCTATGCGAACACTTTCTCTTGCACATTTATTTTCGTACACGCAGAACCAATCGGAACGAATGAAGTTGACTTTCGATCTATATTTTAAAAAAGTAACGCGCCGAGCCGTTCTATTTGTGTGTAAAGGCCAATAAGCGCTATCCCGCGTTTTAATCCGCGTTTCCTGCGCTCGGAACGTATACATTCCCATCAGCTCGGTTTCTCTCTCACCGGCTCGTCATAAATCGATCGCTTTGGGAAAAGACGATCGCCGGAGGCTTCGTGATCATGTGGTAAAAATATCGATTCGCATTCGGGACCACCTCCCTCCTGTCGACAGGTTGCCGATCCTGTATTCCTCCTGGCCAACGCGTGTGCGCTTCGACCCGATCACGGGGAACCCTGCAATTTCACCAGCTTCGAAGCAGGATGATTGCCCTTCAACGGCCCCTTATCGAATCGTAATTGCACGCTGTAACTGTCTAACACCTCAAAAATAGCGCCACGATCCGATTGCACCAACTCCGCGAATGTTCCGGCGAGTTATGCGACATCGTACGAAACCCTGATGGGTGGGTAATCGGTATTTTGATGCTTGTTTTTTCTGAGTCTATAGAAATAAAAAAAAATCCAACTAATGATAACCTCGACTATCCGAAAAATGTCTTGATTCAGTTTATATAAAAATGTTAAACTATTATGTTGATGGGAGTTTCGAAAGGTTGTGATCCTGTCAAGTAAATTGCGATAGATGGAATATTTCTATTCCATCCAAACCCAAGCCCTGAACTTTGTAACCCATCGTACCTTTTCCTTATAACTAAGTTGCAATGCAGTCTATATTCATATACGGTTCATAGCTCCTATATTTGTCTAACAGTTTAGTCATGAATTGACGTTCCGGATTGAACGATCAAATGTACGTTCAGTTTTTGCTCGTTAGAAAACCTATTTACGTTTACGTCCATTGTACATCCAATGCAGGTTCATTGTTTTCCAATGCACACGGTCTGGACTTGGACGTCCAATAGAGATGAACTGGGCATAATATAGACTTTCAGATATGTACGTACCACGGACGTCTACAGGTCTACATACATTAGACGTTCATTCCTGTAGGCACACGTAGGGTCCTAAACTTCTCGTTTTAATGCAATGCAATACAAAAAAGAACATCCCAATACTATTTGTATTACCTTAATTAAAAGTTTTGATTTCCTTTTTTTATCAATATCATTTTAAAGGTAAACTTAGACAGAAAAACTGCATGTTATTTTCTCAGTTAGAGCCCAGGAAGAGTAATGTCAACATGATTATAAAAGTGCGTACAAATAAAAATATGATGATTAGTACATTTGATGTCTTTTGAGGAATTGAAGTGAAATTCGTGAGATTTACTTTCATGCTAGAAGGGACTTATGCGAAGGGGAAAGCATTTACAGAAGGCCTGTGGACATGCGTGGGTTCCACTGATGGGTCTTCGGGGCCTTCTGCACTCGTTAGCGTGTAATCGAGAGCCCCGGGATAACATTTGTCTGCCGCTGTAATTTAATAATGCGCCATTTAGTACCGCATTATTAGAGTCACGTCTGCACCGAGAAGCCGGCCACTTAAATAAATAATTGTAAACATTCACGACAGGAAAGACTGTATGGATTCATGAGCATAATTAAAACAAGTTCATAGTAGTTGTACTGTCTTATTGTCATTTGATGAAATCAAAAAATACGCAAATCGGTAAGTAAAAAGTTGGAAATCTGCGATTTCAAATTAGTGTAAAATTCATAATTACTACCCGCAATACGGATATCCCTAATTACTGTTACTTCGTTATTACTGAAGATGCCTATTACTTCACCGCGTAAAAAAAGATCCTTTGATGGGGAGACTCGCTCGTGTTTTACTGCATCCCAGAAGCCCTCATTAAATGCCTTTTTTCCATATTACAATTAATATATTCCGATATTTACGAGCTTTCTAAAGTTCGAATATATTAAGGCGTTGACTTTTTCGGGGTATCGGGAGAACGTATCCGTGAAAACGTTATTATTGACGTCGATGCCCGGCTGTAAATAGACTTTCGAAGTGTCTCGTTCGATGCGCGGTTTTTAAAAGGGTAATTGCACATATCTTGCACCTTTCACTCGTCTAGTAACGAAGGCGTGGAGGAGGACGATGCCTCGAAGCCAGATAAAAGTTGGGAATGATCTCTCCCATGAGATTCCCACGTGATGGACCAGTCGCGTGTCTCGGATGCACGGGTTGACCGGTTCCATTACTGGAGCTTCGAAAACTTACTTTCAATTACACCGACAACTCGCGCGAACGATAACGTCCGTTACCGCCCCCCATCTTCTTATCGACAAATCCTTACACACATACGCACCGCAATCGAACTCCTTGCGTAGGTGGTGCACTTAATAAGGGATAGGCAGATGTTACTACAGATACAAAGAGCTACGTGCTTTCCAGGGTTACCAAAATGGCCGTAGTTATATTCCCTGCGGGATGTTAATGAATTTCACACGTTCGTAACAACCTGTAAATTAAGATCTGGTGTTTTCTAATTTGTTATTTTTTAGGGATGACATGGTTTTATGACATCTTTTGTCTGATTGCGGGTTAGCTCCCAAGTGTTTAGGATTAGTAACCACGCGTAGCTTTGTCCTTATCCCAAATATCACGTACAGAGTACGTCCATTGGATGACCATTGTGCCTCCAGACCGGATACAATAATGAACGTCCAATGTACGCCCTACTGTCACTGGCGAGGAAGTCCATTTGGTTTGTATATTCAATGAAGTCCACTTCTCCATTTCGTTCTCTCTCTCCCTCTCCCTCTCCCTCTATCTCCCTCTATCAAATTCGACAAGTACACTGGTATAGGCAAACCGCAGGAAATCTATGACAAGAACACCCAACCTTGGAATATGCTGTTAGAAACCGTCTTATCAAAAATCAAGAAAAGTCATGTTAAGAAATTGAAAGTAGAAGAACATGTGCACATTCTTATAGTTTAAGATGCACCCGATCTTACATTCTCGAAACATTATGTAATTGATCTTAATACCAATACCCATGATATGTATAAGCGCTGGGAAGGTGATAAGTAGAAGAGGTGTCGTTAGACTGTTTGAGCACCATTCATAATAACGTACATTTTCTTTTCATTGTTAACAAGAAGCAGTTGCAACCGTTTTAATTGATCGTTTCCATCATTTCTGATTTAAATCTTGATTTAAAGCTTTTCGAATTATATTGTTTTTACGTGTAAGATTACGTCAGGTCATTCATAAATGTCAAGGACTATGAAAACTATGACCTTGAAAACTTGTAGCGGGTGATCCCTTAAAGATAGTGTTTTTCAATTGGCAGCATGAGCAACAATGATGTTCATCATTGTTCATGTCGAATTGTTCTTGTTTTTTTACAATAATGTAAGAGAAAAATGTTGCCTATGGAACTGTGGACTTCCAATTATTAGAACGCGTTACTTTAACATTGGTGGGCTCTATATACTATGGGCCACACGATCAGCAACTTTCTTTAGTAGCTTTCAAATTTTAATCACGAAAGAACATTAAAATGATTCGTGCACTGGTTTCGTATTGCTGTCAATATTGTTTCATCTAAAAAGCAACCTGAAAAATTGTTATATTTTCTTCATGTTAGACACCTGCTGAGGAGGTAGTGTTATGCTCCTGTTGTAAGTAGTGTCGGGACGTTTTCATAAATATATATTGTACATTAGCTGATGAAGATATTAGTAGATAGTACACGTACATCCCGTGATGTAGACGTTTACGACGTGAATATTGCATATTCGTGTTCTGTATGAGACACATTTGATATAATACGACACATATATCGAGTTGGCAAAAAAGACGTACACGCGCACCTACACCAAGTCCGAACATAATTATGCTGCAAATTTATTCCGCGTCTCATTTCCAAGTACCATGCGTCTACGTCGGCATCGGACTAATGCATTCTGCAGTGCGAATTGACTGGCATCTGAGATATTAGTAGCCTTGTGCGAACATTAGTTTTTAAGATGATACATCATTATTTCTCATTTTGTTTGCTGTAGACTACTTTTACTGGAAAAAGATATGTTGATGGAGGCTAATGAATATTATTTATAAATTGAACGAGGGAAAGTGATTCGCACGAAGTGAATTACGTTGATACGTGTTTGTACAATGCGATAGTATGCGTGTAAGTGTATTCTGTATATTGAAAAATTATATTTTATAGGTTGAATCGAGTTTAACAAAATAAGCATCTCGTCAAAAGTCATAGTTAGGTCATGGTTGGATCAACAGGTAGCTTAACTGCGACTTTTGGTTAAATTTGAACAGATGAGGTATGTCTTGGATCATTGGATGTACGTCTAATTTTTGTCAAAGGACAAATGGGCAAATGGAAATAGGACGAATCATGGACGTCCAAAGCTAATTGAATATTCTATCATCATTAATAGTCTTGTCTAAAAATAACAAAGGCCAAATTTACAAATGCTACAAGTGACGTTTGATGGGAATATCTAGAAAAGTCTTTTGGTGTTGGGTATGAATTTATGAAGGAAAAAATGTCGAGCATTTTTAAAGCATTAGTCTAGTATGGAATCAAAGTACAAAAGGTATTAGTGACTAGATTGTGCCATTTTTATCATCTCGATAATTTTTATTAGCCGAGCAATAAACCTTCACTCTTAGCATTAGCAATAGACCTGAACTATAGAAGTTGCATAATTCGGACAGCCAAAAAAAAATCATTCGATCATTACTTCAGCCTGTGGTAATTCCGACAAAAACGTGAATACAGAAACAAATAAAAAACGAAAGCCCATAATTAACCATTACATCTTCGCTTCGTCGTTTCGATAAGAGGACGCAAATCGTGCTCGGAAGAAAATACACAGTCAATTTTAATTCACTCTCGATTGTTTTCAGAGCTATTCAATCGAGGCAAATATCAAACGGTGCCTGCGGCAGATGCTCGATCTTGAGGATCGTGACTATGGCGACAAATTTAAATATGCAAGCGAGAGCGACGATTTTGCACACAGCTCAATCCGCCACCTGTTAAGTACAACATTATTCCACGTAAAAGTAACGGCAAATTTATGAAAGGCATTAAACGCCCTAACGAGGGTGGGGATGGGGCAGCTTTATCGCGTTTTCGTAAAGATAAGGTTTCAATGTAACTTAAAACTTGAAACGAACGTGGGATCGTTAGGTCGATATATAGGAATTCAAGACGCTAAAGAAAAATAATAGTTGGTCAGCATTAACTACCTACGTAGACTCTAAATATGACGGGCTGAATGAAACTTGTAACGTTATCTCAACAAATGCGGTGTAATTGCGCATTAAAAATAAATGCTATAAAGGGGTGTTTTTCAAAAGTAAACAGCGCCTTATCATCCTTCACGTATATATATAATGGTATAATGTAACAATGACTCATCATCAGATATTTTTATTTATTATAAATATGCCTTCAATAACAAATCAAAAATATTTTCAAAACAATTTGAATAAATCAAGTCACTCAAAATACAGGACAGAGAAGGCCATGTACTGTATGTACAAATTTGTAAAAAAATTTGGCGACATGCGACATTAATCAGAGCTAAAAATATAAAAACGAACAAGATGAAAGCATGTTAAAATAACGTATAGATACGAGGCTTTGCCTATTTAAAATATTCTTTGTGGTATTTTTAAAAGTGTCTTGAACCGTGAGGATTATTTTTGTAACTTGAATGCTGTTCTGATTCGTCGTCTTGTTATCGAACTTTAGATAAGAAATTCTTGTACCACTTGACAACATTTTTTGCGAATTTCTTATCGGACTAATTTTTTTGCGATACCCAATGGGTAGTTCTAATAATAAGTTTATATATATATATATATATGTTACACTAGAATAATTGTGTAAAGAAAAACAAAATAATACAAGGTGTTTTGAAAACAAATTATCACATTTTAATCTATCTCTATTCAAAGTATTGTACATCTTTTATGTACACGATGCTTTCTGAGAACGAAGAGATTTATTCGTGCAATTCTATTATCGCGGTAGACCTCCGTCACTTGAACTCCATCTTCTCTCTTCTTTGAAAACTACAGATTCATGGGTATACGCTTATTTATATTCCTTGATTTACACACACCATTAGCCATACGCATTGAAATGTCTGTACTCTCATCCTCGCGCAAACATAACTAGAGAATCTTATAAGGGCGAGGAATAAAATAATTCTTCGCAATCAATAGTGTGCAGTGGACAGTTCCTCTCAATACGTATAAATATATATACGTGGCGTCCAAATTAGAATGAGGTATGTATTCTTCTTAGTTGAATCAATCAAACTGGACAGGCTCGATTACAGGTGTACTCCATCTTGACGGATTGGATTTCCGGTGAATCCAATTGGATAAGTTGGATATCAGCTGTAGAATTCCAAGTACATCGCTAGTGACAACAATTAGACATCCATTGTACGTAGAATTGTATAAATTGTCCGAACTGGACATCCAATGGGTGTACACTGTACTATACTGTACGAGGAACAAAAAGAAAATTACAATAGTCTAATTACATCCAATGTAGGTCCAATTAGTCACTGGCGAGAACATCCATCGGATGTCCATTGTGGCTGTACAATGGATGTAGAATGGTACAATGGACGTAAATGGATGTACGGGGAAGATTCAATGGAAGTCAGTTGTTAATTGGAATATCTACATGATTTATGATAAGGACAGTTACGCCGATATCGATAATAAACAATAACGATCATAATTTTCATTAAACTTATAGTTCTTAAAGAGTCTTAGGAATAAACTGACTAGTTTTGGCGGAATGTCGCCATTATAGTTGTTGACTTCATCAGCAGCAGAAGAGCGTGGAAACTTGAAAAGTCTGAAAAAAAGTCGCTGATAAGTGACATTTCCAATGATAGAAATAACTCTCTAAATTTGTTGGAGTGAAATTTCACTCCATAAAGAGTGATAATTGAGCTACTCTTGTAGAGGAGTGAAATATCACTCTTAAAGAGTGAAAATTCACTCTTTTCAAGAGTAGCTTAATTTTCACTCCTTGAGAGTGAAATTTCACTCCATGAAATTTAGAGAGAACGTCGTTTATTTCTTGTTTATAACCGTTTTGTTTTATGTACTAGTTTGTATTACTTCGACCCGCACCGTAGGTAGGCACGAAGTATTGAATTTGGTCACGTTTCGATTTCTGAATTTCTTACTTTCAGAATTTTTTATAAGAA
>JAPYZR010002498.1:0-17172 GCA_030522945.1 Trichopria nigra
ATGCGTTCCTAAAATCTTGTAATTTAAGTGTATAAACTGTATCAAAACTCTGTATTTCATGTCTTCGTCAAATAAAGTATATGCAAAATAATCTCACTATAGAGATTAAAATTGCACAATATAAAAAAAAAAAAAAAAAAAATAAATAAATAATTAATAACATTTATTTCATATTGTTATGGATTTATTGTTTACTTTCTTTATTGTTCAATTCAATTGGAATACATTTAAGACCGATTGCCCAACATGTATGTAATTTATTAAACCGAATGGATGTGAAAAATTGGACGCCTGACCGCAGCGGGCCGTTACTACTTATCGATTATTAAACGAGGCCGATGAGTCGCGAATTATTACAAAATTTTAACAAAAATATTTAATTACAAAATGTTTAAAGCCTTACACCTTTATGCTAGAAGAATTAAAGAAGTTCTGACGGAATAAAAAATCTAAAACATACGAAAAACTGAGGATGTAAGACAAAATGGATAAACTGCTACTAGGATAACTCAAGTGTATATCCTTTTTTATAATAGGATTTTCAGAACGTACTTGCAGTTGAAAGATAAGAACACAGCTAATCGGCTTACTGAAACTTTAGGTCTGACTTTAAAGTCCTACTTAGTACTTATATTTGAGTGGGCCATCAAGTTTTCAACAAAATAACATCTATTATTGTGTGTATTATTCTTCGAGATTACATCATTTGAACGCCAGGAGATCCAACTGTTGCTTTTAGTCGAAGGAAAACTTAGATAAGTTACACTTTTAGCTTTATTTTCTTCTTTACCTTTATTTTTTGTTTTATTTTTGTCTCTCATCAGATTCTCGTTCTACCCGAAATCTTACCTCACTTTAGACCTAGACTTTGTTTTTTTTTTTTGCACGTATCCCACTCTAGACGCTTGGTTTCCGGTGCGGAGAGGATCAGTCATAATACTCTGTCGATTCGAAGTAGTTAGATGCGAGTCTATTTGCCGTCTCGTTTTTCCTCGGCTTTTCCACGTCGAAATACCTTAGTGCAGAAGTTCGCTAAAACTTTGCTATACTATAGAGGAGAGGACGGAACGTTCGAATTCTCCCCGGATGTACGGAGTGCAGTGTGTACTCTCATATATATACGAATGCATCCAGTACCACACTAAAATACATGAGAATGAGAAATCCGTGGAGAACGTTCCTTGCAGGGATACGGAGGAGAGCTTGGAAGCCCATCTCGGCTAGGGTTCTTCATCCCGGCTTTGAAATCGTGATTTCGCGGAAAGGAAAACGCGGTGTTGTATTTAAACAGCTAAACGACTCGAACGGTGCATAACAGACGACTTGCACTACAGAACTGCAAGAATGCTTTTTTAAATGCGAAATACAATATTTTAAATCTGTATTTCGGTACTTTTCCAAGTATTTTAACACTGTATATTTTGGAATTTACATTTTATTCATCTCTAACATCTATTCAATCAATATACGTCCAGTTTGTAAAATTGAGCTTGACATTCAAAAAAAAAATAATCATTTTCAAAAATAAAACGTTACTCGCATAATGGGAAAATACCTAAACAAAATTAAAGATGTCGACTTACACGCGCACGCAAAAGTTAATCGACAATCGACGACATCCACTTAAACTCAGGCCGATTCGATCCCGAAGTCGAGTAGATACATAAGTGCAATCCGAGTTATTCGAATGATGGTACTTTGATGCACTTAAGCGCGGAAGACGCCGCCTTTCCTCTTTTTTTTTTGTCCGCTCCTTTAGCCTCCTTAAACCCGTGCTGGTACGTCGAGTACATCGAGACGCTCGAGACGTCGAGAGTGGCTCTTGCTCTTCGTAATTCTCTCAAGGCAACGAAGGCAGAAGTCTCGAACATGGGAAGAGTCTTAAATTATTTACGGGTAATAACTAGTTACCTCTAGCAGAGTGCATCAGCGAAAGCCTCATCTTTCCTTCTTGTCTCCGCTCCCATTTGCCAAAGGCTTCATTCGATGCTTTCTAATTGTTTCCCCAGCGCCATCCGGATTCCACCTCATGAATTAAAACGTCTAACGAATGACGAATCATCGGGCAGAGAAACTATATCGAGGAAGATCCTTATCCCAGATATTCTATGTGAATCTACTAAATAATACTAAATTAATATGAATTTGTCAATATTATATGAATGATGGCTACGTCGTTTATAACGCTGGATTTCATTCGAACCACCAAATTGCTTTCAAGTTAATGTTCACATTATCCAAAGCGAAAAGTCGAAAAGTCCTGAATTTCTACTTCAACTTTCTAAGTATACAAATTATACAAATGTCGACGTTTCTTCTAAATCAAGTTCTATTGAGTTTTTCAGGGTTATTTGTAAAATTTTAGAAATTGTAAAAATTCTCGATTTTCTGGTTTAGGTAGTCTCAACACGAGGTTTTTCAGTAGTTTTTTATGTTTCTTTGTAAAAATGTTATTTTCTTCCCGATTTTTTCTCAACGAATCCAAATTTTAAAATTCTGCATAATCTTTGGAAATGTGTCGATATTTTGACCGCCATTGTAGATCTGTCATGTTGTGAAAAACGATGTCTTTGCAAAAAAGAAAAAAATAACATTAGAAATGTATTAAATAAACCTTATTTAAAAAAATATCGACATTTATATTTGTATACTTATAAAGTTGAAGTAGAATTTCAGGATTTCTCGGCGTCAGTGGATTAAACGACACTGAAATATACATCTCGCAGCAGTGAAAAACGATTTACCATCAAAAGAGCATTCATGTTTCTACTTTTATATCAAGAAAAGATTTATTTTTTGAGAGATATTATACACTGCTTTATGCTGTTTTCTACTTCTATGAATGCTTATAAGAAGCGAGAATGAGATTTACGTAGGTCAATGTCGTGTAAACAAAAATAGATGTCATATATAGTTTATGCAATGGTAAATCATCCGATTGACTTCGCAGTTATTATTTAGCCAGTATCGTCCTTAAAAAATCGTAAATAAACGTGAATCCGAAACAACAACAAAATTAACTCGAATTTTATTTATACGATCAATGCTCATATTTGATTATCACAATAAAAGCATGAAACAGAAATAAGGTCTTCTCCTGTGTACAGCATGTAGACTTATCATTTAGGCAGTGCAGGAAAAAATAAAATCTAGTCCAAAATCATTACCGCACTACTTCTATTCCAACTTAAATTACGCTCAAAGAGAACACAAACTCTACATTACAACACTAGTAGCATAAGGTCAATTTTATTTTCAAGTAGTACATAAATTATCATATATTCAATTTCAAATTGATTATATACAGCTGTCGTTTTCACTAAAACATATTTTAGAGTGTATTCATTTGTATTGTTATACAAAACAAAAATTTACTTTTGGTCTTCAAAAAATCTGTAGAGTTCCCCTTCTATATGAGAAGAACACTGTTCTCATTTTATTTCAACAATACAAACATTACGGTCTTCGATAACTCCTTTAAGGTGGTTCTAAAGTAGAACAGTTATCGACCGAGTTTTTCAACCATACAAGTCTGAATAAAAAGTGATTCAAACGTTTTATCAAAATATGGGCTTTGGAAGGGTGATTCTACATAACATATTCAATCTTCAAAAATATATCGCTGAAATTGGTTCAAAATTAAACGAGAATTATCCGAAATAAATTATTTTCTCTTACCAGCACCAAAAATAATTTATTTAGGATAATTCTCGTATAATTTTGAACCAATTATATAGAATCACCCTTCCAAGGCCCGAATTTTGAAAAATTGTTTCAAACTTTTTTTATTTATACTTTTCTTTTTTTGTTCTACTTCAGAACCCTCTTAATGCTGTTTTGTTTTTAATAATCGCTGCTTTATTAAATACCATTAAACTTTCAAAATGTGTACAATAAGAATTTCAAAATATGCAAAGAAATACTTTCATTACACATAGAAATTTCTAGTAAAGAATACAATTGATGAGTTTTTCATTAAAAATTCAAGTTTGAACTCATGAAAGTTTCTCGAGTAAAGTCGAAAATAAAATTTTCTATAAAAAATAAAATAAAATAAATAAAAAATATTTTTTGAATGTAAATAATGCTCTTATTCTGCCTTGGATTTAAATATTTGAAAAATAAATTTTAATAATTCTATACACTGTTTAACGACCATGAATAATTTTAATCAACAGTTAAAAAAAAAAGAAGTATTAGAGATTAAAATCTTCCACAATTTTAATAATGAAATAATGCAATAGTAATGTGAAATATTGTAATTAAATAACGGAAGAATGTGTAATTGTTCAATAATTTACCACCTCATTATTAATGCGATGGCATAAGCTGCGGTCCATGTGCTACAGGAACGTTCAAACTACAAAGAATGGGAAAATCTGTTAAGTCGTCCATCAAGAGCTTAATGAAACATACATTCGTAATATACTGCTACTCTCAAAAGTTTATTTTTCCTCAATGTTTTATGTTCATGTACGTAGATATTACCTACTTTAATCTACGGCCGTGAAATTGATTTATGCTCAAACTTCATTGCAGTGGAAGAAAGAACAGTTCGGTATAAACAGATTACATTGGCATCATGTATAAATTTTAGTAAATAAATATAACACACGAAATAACATTTACTTACCGTACTTAGTTGAGGTCTATAATAATGAACATTTACGGAGAATTCCACTTTAATTTTAAATGATAGACCAAATTCATCAGCCTTAGATAAATGTGGGCGCACAGGAATTCGTAATAGGAGTTGAAATTAAAAAGAGTTTCAAGTGAACAAGTAAAATTTACACCGTTAAATTTCTGTCCGGGCGCAATCAATCCTCGTAACCTTTGACGTTGATTGTGCAATTTTTAAAATGTTGAGTGCTCGCATTGAGCCCTAAAATAGAAAAAATATATGACGCAATAAAAAATGTACCCGTAATTTACCTAGGTCTGCGCTGGAAAATCTGCCGAGCGGTGAAATTTTTGAGACTGAAAAATGGTCCGTTATAGAACTAAACGAATGACCATTGTACTTATTTTCGACTATATATATTTAATAAAATTATATAATAAATCTCGTTTGTAAAACTCGTAAAACACGCTAAACAATATTAAAGTAAAAAAAACTGCCGTAAAAGAGGATACATATATGAATTAGCCAAGTTCACAAGTAAATGCAATGCAAAAGACTTTTGATAAACAATTTACTTAATTTATATAGATGGAGCAATGTCGACTGTCGGGAAATAAAAGAATAAATAATGTAATTGTTAAGAATGCATTCTAAATAATTTAAGCGAAATAAATTATAAAACCAGAATCGTACAAAAACGATCTTGCAATAAACAATAAAATTTTGTCCGATCGTAGCGATCTTCACTTTTTTTCTAAGTCGTTCCGAAGTTCGCAAAGTTTTAAAAAAATCCAATCTCAATCGCTCTCGCACGATCATTCAGAAACGAACACGTTGTAAGGAGCCAATCATTTTTGCGTTATCCACAAAGCGGTAATGGCATTCTCGATTACAAAACAGGAGGATCTCGCCTTCGCAGACTACAATATTTCCAGGTTATTCTGCCTTTTCCACCATGTTCCCTCTTACACCCCCAGGGACCAAATAAGCGCTATTAATTTCTCATGCTCGCGCGCCGTTAACCGTGGTGTATTCCAAACTACCGCGACATTATAACAGTCTGTATACGTACGGGTAGGTGGAAAAGGAGCGAGAGAATGAGTAGCAGGCCAGATAAAGATACAAAGAGAGAATGAGTAGGACAGGCAGAAACCAAACAGAGAAACTAAACTACCCCTTATTCCCTTAGACCCCTACCTCTGGCACGACTCGAGCCTTTGTACGGCCTCACAGGCTTTTGAATTTACGTCGAGGAGAAATTTATACGAAAACTCGACAATGCTTGCTTGGCTGGACTCCGCGGTTTCCCCTACCATCTCTCTTTCAAAGACTTTCTATCTCTATCATATTCCTTGCACAATTCCCATTCGAATTCCATTGTCCTCACCCTAGTTAAACTCATCGAAATTATCTTGAACCTAACCTCTGTCCCTTTATATCTACCTCCATTGATAAGCTTTTTTCTCTATCTTTAAGCACATTTTTTATGTACCCAATTACGGTTTATAAGAGATGTATTCTGCTTTCCTATTGCAGTTGATTAATATTGTCATTAATATCGAATCATATAATGCGTAAATTATATATTTATTGTATTTATATCATTGCATATTGTAACTATTTTCTTATATAGCCGTATTTATTCTCATAAACAATAATTAAATTATAAAACATAATATTTTCTGACTGCACATTATTTCGTAGCGTATGATTAACATTAACGTTTGCTTGAATATTGCGAGAGAAGAGAAAAGAGATTTAGCTATACGGGAACTTATATAATTACATAAAAACCTGGCCAGGTATTGAGGTGTGTAGCTTCTTCCTCCAAACTGTTTGGCGACTAGGATGTGATGAAACGAAATGTCTCTTGAGAGCGTGAACTCTTCTGCATCCTTGGTAGATTGCCAGAGTTGTCTTCTTTCGCTGATGATCGGCGGATTCTCATGGATGATACCAGAGCCTTCTATGAGATTCACTTAATGATTAATTAAAATTATAAGACCGATCTTAGCACGTCTAGTGTTTCGACTGACGGTTGGAGAAGAAGTGTATTATCACTAATGTTGTCGACTAATACGGCGCTCTTGTACTTCGGGAAAGTTCTATCCCAAAGTCACCAATCGAAGACTTGCATTAAGAATTCCTTATTGCGTTCTTTCTTAAATCTCTTTCTCTCTCTTTTCGCACGTATATTAACCGCGTCTCGTTACAATATAAAACTATAAAGAAATGCGAGGGACAAATAAATTACGATGTAATAATACAAAATATCTGGAAGATCTTTGACAGACAGATACAATATCAAGAAATCCTTCATGTATTTTAGAAGGACTTCTAAAAGGTAGTTGGAATATTGTTTTCCTCACATTCATAATGAGGGTTGTTTATTTTTGTACCGTTTTCTACAATTCGTAAGAGTTCTCTCTCAGTCTGTTATCTCTGGGAGTTGTAACGAATATTTCAAAGAACTCCGTGAAGAGTTTTCGAATACTTTACATGATAATCTTGAAACTATTGTTTTGTCTTATATAAATATATATTTTATCACTAATATTCAATCATTACGAATTAGGACATAGATATATAATTTCTGTGAGATATCGTAAAAACCCTGTTCGGGTATGAATAGACATAATAAAAGTGATCAAACAGATTATTGCAATTGGTATTCGTTCGAGTATATCACTGACCAGTCAACAGAATAAATCAAGTTAAATGGCTAATAAATAGATTAGGGTATAGGTAACGCAGCATTGAGTTTGAGAATAATTTCTGGTACTATTTGACTTTTGATTAGCGAGAGGGGGGGACATGATGTAAACCTACTGCGCGTAGGTCACCGAAGTAGAAACTGATTACGTACGAAAGCAAATTAGTTAACCATCCATGTTAACCATCGCTGGTGACAATTGGTCGGTTAGTTTCAGTTCGTTGCATTCTGTTTGTTGATGAGAGAAATCATTCCGAAAATAGGTTTGGAGTCAGTCGTCAAACCTCTCTAACCAAAAAATTAAAAAACCATCAAATACATTTTTAAATAAATTTTGAGAAACATTCGAAAAATAAATTTCAAACCGTTCGAGATAAAAATTCAATGAACAAAACCTGTCATTAATTTAAATATCTTTTAACGTTTTCATACAAAAATTTTACTTTTTGAAATTCTACAATAGACTTTTATGCCATTAAACATAAAGTATACACGTATAATATCGTCATTCTTCTGGAATGTGAGGCGCGTTTTTCAAAGTTCCAAAAGACAAAAGCTTTCGAATTAAGTATTGTCGGCCACGTAACCGTATTTCACCTTAATTTTAACTTTTTTCTCAATTAAACATCCTTCATACCCGTCCCTTTCTCGTCGTTTGTATTGTCTCCGCATTCCTCGCTCCTAACAACGCAATTTAACGACCAAACGTTTCAAACCGTTGCGTACCTACGGGACTGAAAATTAAGCCGGACAAACGACGAGTCGCATGAATTATCGCTGTGCTTGCAGCTATAACCGTGCTTTTGAGATACACATGCACATATCCAGGGCGTGAGCCGCGAATGTTCCGCGAATCGCCAAGCGCGTCGTGCTAGAATGCGCTTCGGAAAACCGAAACTGGAGGTAACTTTGGGTCATTGGCACAGTTAGTGCAACCTGCGGTCGAGTACTTCACCGGGAAGTCCCGTGAACAACACAGTGATCGAGACTGACGTTAAAACCAACTCGAGTACTTCGAAATCAAACACGACGAGTCAGGGATCTACGATTAGGACTTGTCTTTACTTGATAAGTAGTATTTGTCAACTATTAATTGAAGCTTTCAAAGTTGAGTTATAAATTGAAAATCATCTCTTAGAATTCATATATATAGGATTTGAATAGGTACTTGGAAAAGATATCTCTTTTGTATTTGAAATACTTTTTTCGTTCATCATCTTTTTCCATTTTATATCGAAAGGTCATTAGCGACATAACGTGAGAAAATAACAGAGACATGACACGACGACACGGCATGATATAACATGACATAATTACATGAAATGACATAACATTACGTGATATAACATAACATGACATTACGTAACATACGTAAGATTACATAATGGGATGACAACGTAACATGACATGATATGGATTAAGAACGAGATAAGAAATGTTTGTAACTGCAAGCCCTGACGGAAGACATTAAGCCTTCCATAATACGTTTTCGGAAGATATTTTAATTAATATCTGAACCTTTGACCTAGCCATTATTGGGAAACGATCCATTCGTTGCGTCTGATATAATCCAAGTGTTAATCCGCAGTCTAATCGCAGTTCTAATATTTGACGAAGCCCGGTCTTAATGCGCAATCGAATAGCCATCAACACGGCAGGGTCACCTGAGCAACGGACATCCTGATCCTATGTCCGGAGGTAAGAAAGCGATTTTAAGGACTTTATTCCCCGGATCTCTTCGCAAAGTACGACTTTTTCGTTTATGAAGATTCTCCCAGTGTATTAAAGTCAGAACAATAAATCCGTGTAGAATGTCTGTAGTTTACGTTCCTAAACCTGAAATAGTTTTTCCTCGAAGCACGTATCAGGGCTGCACCTATAACTCGGAATTCGATTACAAAGACTTCCAGCAACTTCAGGTTGGAGGCAACTTTCACGTACATTCTTTTTAACGTGTCGATAATAAACCAACCTCGCTAATACTTCAATACTTTGAAATTTCAATTTTAGAAGTTGGGCTATGCGGCGGAAAGTGGTTAATCTTAACTTCATACAATTTCTTAAGATAGAGATTTAAGAAAAGTTACATGGACAGTAAAAATTGGTGATCAGAAATCTGATGTCAACATTGTAAAATGTTTTACATCCAATTTACAAAAATTATCAGGTTGAAAATGTAATAATATTTTTTTTCCAAAATTTGTTTTTCGAATTGCAAACTGAAAATATTAAGTATAAATCATTTTGCATTTTTTACTTACTTACTTTGCTCATCCCCTAATCAGCTCCTATAGTTTTTATATAAGGAATAGAGAATCCAAACGAATTTTCTTGTTCCAGAATTAACAACTTTTCAGCTTCGGAATACCTTGCGTAATCTTCCGTAAATTGCATCCTTGACAAATAAATTTCATAAGTAGATGGGTGGCTCTCTCTCGTCATAGTAGTGTCTCATCATGTCACAGGAGCCGTTGCACCATTACAGCATGCGGTTATAAGAGCTCTTGCAAAATTAATGTGTGGAGCAATAAAGCTACATTCCTTTGCTGCGTGTAATGATGTAAACGAATATTTCGCGTCGAGCATCGTAGATTTCTCTTCGATTATTACACTCACATTTCAAACCATTACATATTTCCGTTGATAACTGTTTGTCATGTTTTGACTGTTTTCCGAATTATCACTGTGTTTAATCACTAAAATGTAGTAAACGTAACAATGTCCATATAGTCCATATTCCCTTTGTAGTACACGCTTATAAATAAAAAACACCAAAGTCTTGATAAGATACTTATTTCATCGAGTAGAATCTGATGTTCAGTTTCTATTTGTGTTCGTGCGATGTCGGATTTCTAGAATTGTTGAAATTGACTATTTGACAATTTGGCAACACTGACTTGAAAGTGAGCATCGTCTAACTGTAAACATCAGACGACAGAATTTCATGTAGAAAGACGCATTTCAAATTAGTCAAGCAGTTCTATCAACGGTTAATTTTCCATAATATGCGTTGAGGCTAATCATTTTTGATTAAAGTTAAATTCAATTCGCCATGTGTGCAAACCGAGAAATTGGGTGTTTTGAAAAGCTCACGTATAACCTTTAGTTAGAAATCCACACACGCATGTATACGTGTATGCGAGCATATATATATACATATTACATAAATTATACACCACACGATTAAGTCTTCTTTATTGCACGGATATTTCAATTAACTTGTGGCACAGTTGTTTAGTCGTAAACAAAATTCCACGCAGCAAATTAGAAATAATATTTTATAGCAAATTTTTACAACTGTTGAAGTTTTAATTAAAAATATTACATTACATTTTTAAAAGAAGCTCGCAATAAAAAGTTGACGTCGTAAATTATTTTTTCTTATCAGTCATTAACCGAAGCAGTCGTAAAACGTAACTTAGAAATCGCAATATTAAAAAATTACGTGAAATGTGTAAAAATGTGATTTATGGCAGGCCAGTAATTGGTGCTCTTGTTTAACTCATAGTTGAAGTACAATTGGGAACACATTTTCAATAAAGGAAATGATATTTCGACATCGAACCATGACAAGTTTCATTCCTATCTGAAGAAAATAAGTTCTAGTCGCAATACGTATACATATAATCTGAAAAGAGTCAGCCCAAGAAAAAACCCAAAGATTGCATAAAATAACGGAATTAAACAATCAGAAAATCCCAATCTTGTCCGCGTTGTGATAAGATTCGAACTATCGTTGAACTTTCAAACTCTCCATTTGCAGTGGTGCATGTATTCTATTCTTTTCATCCGCTGTTCCACTCCATATTTCTATACATGACAGTTTCCCATTTCTCTCATTCATATTCACCGTATTTCCTCTTATGTCATACATTTTCGCCCTTTCTCAATCCCTATTACTTTCCCTTCACTTTTCCAGCATCATCGTCGTCCTCTTCCTTTTTGAGGCTCTTGCGCCCGGTCCGTTGTCTCTCGCGCTCCCGCCTTTGCCTGACATCCTTTTCACTCTCGTAATTCCCCCGTAATTGTTATCGTCTCCCGTCCTTGGTTGCTTTGTACTTTCCATTCTCGTAGGTGTCTTCCACGCTGTCGGGTTTATATCTTACTTTCGCCGCCCCTCGTTTCGTCCCTTTCGCTATATACTGTCACTGCTCCTCTTGGCCTTTCACTCAAACTCCCTCCTCGCATTATCCGGCAGTTTCCTTGTTTTCTGTTGCCCCGGGCTTCAGAATGATCTGCCACAACTTCACCGAGCAGCTCTCCTACCGATGCAAACTCCGGGCTAGGCACGCACGCGGTCTCGAAGGCTCTTCCGTATTACCCGCGTAATGTTATAGTGAAACTGCATTCCGTGTTCACCGGACACCCATTTAGCCAAGTTCACGCAACTATCGTAATTCAATGAGGAGTGCACGGCTACTGCTGCCATAGGCAGTTATATGCACTCGGATTTTCGAATGGAATACGAATGAGGGTATGGATTTTTACATTGTCATTTCTGGAATGAACGTGTGGTTCCTTGGGAATGTTATCTTAGAGTGCTATGCAATTAGTGGAAGAAGAAATGTCATCAGTATATACATATATGTACAGGGTGTCTCGTAACTGGCGGATTATATTGAATGGCGAGATATATGTAGCGTGTATATTATTATGGTTCGTTAATTATTTTATTTGCTAGTATTTCGTTTCTTAATTATACGCTCCTATGCGACCGAGCCACCTTAAGAAAAACTTGTTTACATTACACCTTATTGTCAGTCAATTTTCTTGCTTGAATCAAGATTTCAGCGCCATTTCTTGGCTACATTTTAGTATTTCTCTTTACAGTGTGTGACGCGTCATATTGTCATTACGAAATTTACAAACATACTATGATTGTGTCAACAATAATATTTTTTTCCACGTGGATGGACACAAATGTTTATTATGTACCCAATTCCGAATCAGCACTGGAGGTCCATGATTCGTCCAGTTTTCATCCATTCGTCCTTGGACGAAAGTTGGACGTGTAGTTATGTACGAATAATGGACGTTCATACCATTGTAGAAATTGTGGCCATTTGATGAATGGTCACTAGCCAAGGATTAGCCATAATTGATGCCCATAAACTGTTATTAGAAACCAGCTTGAAACTGTACAGGAAATGCCCAGTTTATGGCCAGAATTGATGGATTGGCGTCCGCTAAAACTTTGTTTGATTTGAGGTTAACCTGTCAAACACAAAATGTATAATTGCAATTACAAATCAAACAAAGATTTGAAGTTATTATCTTCTAACTAAAATAAATACACATTTACACTAAACAATTATTGCAAATCATTTATTTATGTCAGCAATATCGCCATACGCCCTAAACTTTTTTTGAGTGTATTAACCAAACTGCTTGGTTGCAAAGGAATTATTCATTCCAACCAAAATACCATACAATTAATGGCCATAATTTTCACGAGTTCTTGGCCATTTATTGATGGGCAAAATATGGGCAGTTGAGCGTTACGTTTTCATAGGAAAACTGGCCATAAATGATGGCCAGCTGCCAGAAAAACTGAAAATGTTCAAATTTTCTACACTTACACATACATTGGGAATGACCAACATTTTTTATCCATTAGGAACTCTATATATATTTATGTACCCCTGCACCTCCATTATATCTGGTCTAGACGTAGAATAGATAGATCATTTCAAAATTGAAAACATTTTAAAAATGTTCAATGAAAAATTCATGTTCTATATTTCGTGTTCCTAAACGTATCAAAATGAAATATAAATTGGTCCCGATAAATTTCAAAAGAAATAAAAATAATCGTGAGAAATGTACTAATTACAGGACTTGGTTATTAAAACAAAAAACACACAGAGACTGTGCGATTTAAAGCGGGTTATATCGGGCCAAAAATCATGTACTGACTACAGTAAATACGAATTCACAATAACGACAATGCAAGCGCATAAATTCCGGCGTATAAATTACAGGAAGTCAAAAGAATCGTTATCATTTACGACCGAAGCGAAGCATTAATTCCATAAAATCCTGCACTTGAAAAGCGACATTTCATTCCGTGTAAAAATTAAAATTAACATGCTGTTTTCAGAACGGAGACAGATCAAGATTTATTTCCACGTTATCGTTTTTTTATCTATACTCAGTTATAACATTATTTTATACAAGAAAAAATTCCGTTAAAAAATATAATAATAATAATAATAATATATGCACTTTCCTTAAATTACCGCATTTGGCAATTACATTGTATAATTACACCGTAATTACAAAGTATATTATTGAACGCGCTTTATTAACAGTAATTACATGCAATTTTGTGAAAATATGAAGGGTTTTAATAAATTCGCGGTTCAGGAATATTCGTTATATTAAATACACCTCTTTGTTTCTAAAAACATTATATTGAAATTCGGAGATATCTTCTACGTATTCAGAGCAATAAAAAGTATCATTATATCATTGATTCCACTCGATTGTTTCTAACCGTACAAACTAGTCTAGTTTCATGCATGTGTAATTCATTTATGTTTAATTGATTAAAATTATGTATAACGTAATTATTATATTATATTTTTTAATGAGCAGGGAAATGCTATTGCGCACCATAATGATCCATGAATATTTGATTTTGAATATTCATGGAACATCCTGCGTGTGTTCGACTCGTCACTCCTATGCCGTATATATTGTAATAAATTGGTGTCACGAGAAAAGATAAATTTGTAAAGCGGTTACGTATAATATTATACTTGTGTTTTATACCAGTATTACAAATTGATAATATTCTATTATTATATAACCCATTTTAATTCAATCAATCACTTTAATCGTAATTTCAACAATTGATTTTAATATTATTACTGCTTTCACATTATTATGTATGTTGGACGGTACAAACAATTTCACTCAATAAGGAAACGTTCTCTTTAATTTTGAAATGAATTAAAATTTATAACATTATCGTTCGGAAGGCAATATTGCCGTTGTCTCCAAAGTTCCATTACATTTAAGTACAACACATATATACATTCAACGGACCATCCAAGCAATAGAGATTATTGTCTCATCGTTGACTATTGTCTCAATTTAGTTAAGTGTAATAATCGTGATTGTGCAATTACATTCTGCTCTATTGCTGGTTTCACTGTTCGTAGCAGCTGGCATATTTCACATTATACAACATTATTTATCGTTTCCAAGAGCATTTTATGGGTCAGTTTCTTGAACATATTTCAATAATAATAAATTAGTTAATAATTTAAATGGATTCAATTATATATAATTTATTCAAATTTGATCTCGCTGATGTACTCGTCATATTTTTTAAACAGATAATGTTGCATAATGTAAATAATTATTAATTATAGTAAACGTATTAATATTACAATTTTACTTTTGAATCATCAATATTGCATAAATTTTTATCGTATTTTTTTTATTCTGATCGCATCTTTTGTACATTACTTAATTAGTTAGATCATGTGCGAGGAACAAAGTTCGCAATAAGTGCTCTTAATGCAGATAAGGTTAAAACAGCACTTCTTGTGGAACTTGGCGTATAAAATCTATTTACTTAGCAGCGTGTAACATGTAATTATTGTAATAAGATCAACTCAGCATTTTATAATTCTAAATATCAGATAACCATTAACGAAATTATAAAAAGTATTTCGAAAAAGTTTACTTCAATTTTCATGTTTTAGAACTTTGTTTTAAATATCGTTTCAAACTGTACATTAATTGCTGAAAATGGAGCTTTCGATTATTACAGAATATAATTTGTCGATAGAACCCTATTGTGTACTTGATATACATCCATTTCTTTTGTTTTCATTTGCTTTTGACTGCTGCTGGAATATTAAAATTTGTTCTCGCCAATTATTGCTGCCGTTTGTTGTTCGATATTTTTTCTCTGATATTTTTCATTTATTTTGATTCAACTTTTATTTTTTAATTTTTTATAACGTTTAGTCGATTTCTGTGAAATTATTTTTTTTTTAACAATTTTTTTTTTTTATTGACAACACGTACGAAAATAAATATTCAGAACTTTTTACACCAATAACAAAATGGCCAGCATGTTTACTAAGTAACTTAAAAGTTTTCAATAGCTTAATATTAAATTACATTCTTTCCGTCAAGGACCTGACATTTATTTCTCTTTCGTTTATTAGCGTCAATTATCTTTTCAATTTTTTCAACTTTAAAAGTTTGTTTCTTTTTTATAGTTTTACTTATTTTTAGTAGATTTCACATATTTTTTTTTCTTTGTTAATATCTGTCATGCATTCTTATCACTCTTTACGAACATTTTTTTTTAATCAGTTTCTTTATATTTTGTCTCTTTCTGATATTTCTTTGGTACTTTTTATAAAGTTCCTTAAATTTTTATTATTGCATGACATTTATTCAATTATATTTTTTATAATTGTCAGCACTATTATCGAAATTTATTCACGGCTCGTTAATTTCGTACGAAAATTCTTCAATTTTCCGAAAATGAGACAAAAATTCATCGCAAGCTTAAATCATTTATTTTCTATCCTTTTTTTAAATTATCTATAGACAATAAACTACATTACAATAATGATGCCCAGATATTCTAAAAATAATTTTTTATATGTAAAAAAAAAATTAAGTAAATCATTAATTATTGAAAATGTTATTTTTTGCAGGGCTTTTATTTTTAACGAAGTACACGAAATTTATGAACGTCAATTTTTGTCTGAATTTTCAACATTATTTACGTGATATTTCACTTTAAGCCCCGTCTGTAGCGAAGGGGCTGCTTAATTATGTATGTATATATATATTTCAATACATATTTCAAGTTTGAAAGACATAAATCGTTGTGTAATATTCTATGGCCGAATATGTGAATATACAAGTATTAAACAACGCTATCCAATCAAAACAAAGGAAAAGAACTCAATTATGTCGCAAATATTTATCTTCCTTCTGGTCCAATCGGCCATATTTCGATTTTGGGCTAAATTAATTCCACTAACTCATTTTGTCATCGTATTTTTATTATTCGCTCGTTTTAAATCGACATCGAATTAACGTTAGTACCCCCAATTAGTACTTCCAATTACCATTGGTCATTCATTGGACTTACGTTCAGATATAATAAGAATAATAGACGTCCAGACTCATACGTATATTGGACGATCAATGTACGTCCAGTTTTTGTCCACTAGGTAACATATTTTTATTTACGTCCATTGTACGTTCATTATAAGTACACAATGGACGTCCTTGCCATTGTCAACTATTACCCAATAAACATTTGGAGACATAAATATCTAAAAGATATCTTTTAGACGTCTTTATTTAAAAAGATATCTAAAAGATGTCTTTTGGAAAGATGTGTTGCACATTTTTAAGATATCTTTTAGATATCTTCAAGATATCTTGTTGCTTATTGGGTATGCTCTTTGGGCTAGTAATTGTATATTGGACGTCCTGGACACGTAATGATACCGTCGAGTGTACGTCCAGTACGTTCAGACAATATTTGGACGTATACAATGTCCGTCCACTCCATCGGACTAAACTTACATTGGTCATACCGATGTGTACGAACAATGGACATCCAGACGTACACATGTCCATTGGACGTTTTCGGCCATGATAAAATTTTTGAAATTGATGAAACTCGACGTACATCGGAATGAAAATTCGTACATGGACGTCGTCTACTGGATTTGTAATTATTTTTAATTGTTAAGGGGGTTCTAAAGTAGAACAGTTACCGACCGAGTTTTCCAACAATAAAAGTATAAATAAAAAGTGATTGAAACATTTTTTCAAAATTTGGGCT
>JAPYZR010002499.1:0-16721 GCA_030522945.1 Trichopria nigra
CAAGCAGCAAATCAGGTCGAAATTACCTCTTTTCGACCTTCCATTAATTGATGGAAGGTCGAAAAGACGTAATTTCGACCTGATTTGCTGCTTGGGTATACGTTTTTAATACATTTGAATACAAAATTAATGTGTAAAAATTAAATTATATACATCTCAATTCTCATTACTTACAAATAAAAATATTAATTAATATATTAAAAAGCATAGAACTTTATTTGTAAATATTATTTCTTGATTTTCAAACGATTATAATCTTTTTAAGTATATATATATATAGACATATGAATTCGATTTGTTTTAATTGAATTCATTTTTTAATGGATTATGCCGAATCAATTTCAAAACATTTTTATTTACTGCTCATATATTTTCATTGGTGAACTAGATGAGCACGTATCATCTTGTTCGGTAGTGAATATACGTATGAAAGTGGTAGTGAAAATAATTTGCGAAATTACTAAATCTGATAAGGTTTATACAGGCAATAAAGAAAACACTTTAATTCTTTATAGATTGACCGTTCGTCGTGACAATCGACCGGAATTATACACGTTCACTTTTTGGCTTAACGTTTCTTTTTTACGCTAATGTTTAATATATTATTATTGAGAAAATCATGACTCTAGATTAGCGTTACTTTTATTTATGACAAACCAATATTTTGAAACTGAAAGAAACACAAAATCTTCTGTCAAGATTTTATTTTCCATCTAATCTAAATCTATAAACGTATAAGTCAACCTAAGAATATAAATCTAAAATAATTTGAAAAATATAATCTAATTTAAAATGTTTCTGTTTTCTAATATTCGGATAATCCCGCAATTAATGCCAACTCTGTTACGATTGATGCAATTTTATAACGTCGTCAAAAACAGAAAATGAATTTTAAGCAATGAAAAAACTTTCAATTTTAACTCGGCCTATTGTAAAAATGAACAATGAAAAAGAAACATCATTAGACAATTTATAACCGAAATAAGTACGTCGCAATAATGCATCACGAAACGCTTGCTCGGTATATAATCGAATTCGCATATAGCTGACAATTATCACACAATTCGCGTGCTACTTAATTCATAGTCCTCGTTGAATGAGTATAGATATATGGGTTATCATTAGTAGTTATCGTTAATCAAGGTCACGTGAAAAGGAGGCATAACATTACGGACTCCGCGAAAAATCGATGTCGGTCGTATTGCAACTGATCAACGGAACTGCTTCGATCGCATTACGTACTCTATTGGTGCGATTACAATGCGACGTTGCTTGAAATTCACGTTAATTCTCGTGACTCAGCGAGGAAATTCGAATCATACACTTGTGCGTACTTCGATTTCACTTTTTTTTTTAACCGAAAAAATATAGAATTGCACCAAACCTGCGAAGTATATCCACAGCATTTTTATACTCGCACGTGACTTATTCGAAGTGAAACGATCGATTTGGCATTTTTCAACCTGCATAAATTTGATTTGCAGAAAAAATTTATTCTTAATTTTTAAAAATATCAACAATTGATACAGTCGCGCATGACTTTTGTTTATAGTGCTGATAATAACTATATATTTCCATTTTTTTCGATTTCTACCAGTCCACGCTCAGAAAGGAAGTTATTTAATTAATCAAACAATTACTAACATACTATTAGAAATCCATAATGATACGCCAAGGAATGCAATGAAGAAATGCCTTTTAAACGAAATCACGCAATATCACAGAACGTGATCGATGACTCTTCCATATACTTATATATACATACATATATATATGTATGTATGTTTTCCTTTCTTGAGGTTTAACTAATCACCTGTTCTCAGGTTTGGGTTGACTAAATCGATTACATATTTTTCTTTTCTCATTTTTTATTGCGATTGAAGATTCTATTGAAATATATAGGCATAAGTGTGGCAGACATATCATATAACGGTTATTATGGCATTTTCATATAGTTTACAAATTATAACAATATTCATTAACAACTTATATTGTATATATCTTCTATTACAAGTATTATATATGCTGTTTCAAATATTAGAATTTCATTTTCCGTAGCCAAAGATAAAGACTAATCTATTTAAAAAAAAAAGGGCATGGTGAAGACACAGCATATAAAATGGCACTTGTCCAGAAACACTTAAGATAAAAACTAACATTTAAAAGTATTATGTAAACAACCAGTTAAGAATTTCAAAGATGGAAAGAGGAATAGTGGATTTTTGTGTTTGATATCGACCGATAAAAGAACAAATTTATACTGTGCTGAAAATACTACGAAATAAAATATAGAAGAATTGAAAACTACAATTATTTATTATACGCTTATGTTTAGATACAGATAAATTGAGGATATAATTAATTGCTCATGACAGCAAGGTATATAATTATTGTTAAGATTGACATTCGTGAAAAATCTTGACAAACATTATATAATACTATTATATGTGTAAGCTTGTGTGGCAGTAACCTCACCTTCACTTCACGTCATTATCGTATATGAAACAAAGTTTACATTTGCAGTAGAACCTCAACCGAGGCGTATATGATTTACCGTTAATGAACATTTCAGGAAAAGGAACCAACTCCCCACCTTTATCGTAAGATCAGAATTGCACGTGCAATGAAGTGTCTGGAGAGGAGAGTACGATAAAGGATTAATTAATTAATTTCATATATTGATTTTTGTAAGTGAGAAGTACCTATTTAATTTTGTATTTAAAACTGAAATAAAAAAGAAACGTTAAATAAAAGTTTTCATTCGACAACTAAACGTATACTTTTAAAAATTGTAAAATTGTCACTAATATCGAGAAAAATTGTATAAATCTGCGCTATTTCAGATTTCATGATCTCGCCTACAATAAGTACTGCTACGCATGCAGAAATTTTAGCGTCAAAAAAGCATTTTATAAAACAGCAGGTTTATAAAACATAAGAATAATAATTTCTATATTGGTACCGAAATTCAGAAAATTTAGCCCGTACTCACGACGTCGCATTATAGCTTCAATTCACTTCAAACTTTACATGCATCATATTGAATCTATCTTGTTGAACTTATTCAAAATGTACTCTTTAATGTTTATTCTACCATTTTTAAATGCAAAGAATGTGAAGAGATTTTCGCATTTTCGAGCTTTAGAAAATTCAGCAATAACTTACGTTTTCCATTTATTATACAGACGTATTATGTTTGTAATGTTTTCGGAGTTATTATTCCAACTTTGTCGTATACTCCAAAATTCTTAACGTCATTATTATTTTGTCTGTATTTGAAGATTTAGAGATGTATCATATTTTCAATCTTTAATCACAATTTTGATTTGCGTTCAACGACAGTAATCATCTTATTTATTGATCTTTGTGTGTAGTACTATGTATACTATACATATTTGATAAGTTTTTCTGTAAGAACTGCCAAAAGAAAACTTGAAAATTTGACATCAATTTTAAAGTACTTTTTGTATTGAATTTTCAAAATAATTGAAACATTATGTTTATTTTTTGTACTTGACTAAATATTAAATCCAACACTTTAAATGTTACAATTTCCGTAGCCATATTTCGTTTGCACCCCAAGAAAAAAAAAAGAACGTATTTCAACGCGAACTTTACATTCTATGTTATGCCAAATTATTTTCGATATATAAAAGACTGTATTTTAGAAAATGATATTCTTTTTACATTTTGATCAACAATACATTTATAAATCTCAAAGGATATTTTGAATTTTACAAATATTGGTCCTACTCGCTTTTCGTAAAAAGAAAAGCAAACAAAAAATGTTATCAATATCGAATTTAATTCGACATTTCGATATATATATATATATGGAGTTCAATGAATATATTTTCGATAGTTTACATATAAATAGTTTACAATTTTAACCTCAGATCCATTGTCCGCCTTTACTCAAAATAACAGGCTTGGTATCCGAAATCACACCCAATTATAGAAGAAACAGGACCCCAAAGTAATTTTTATAACGACATTTACGAAACTCCAGTTTTTATGTATGTATTCTATGTGTATGTTATTTGTTATACATGCAAGGATACTAGTTCAAAAGCGATGGGAAATGCATATACATGTATCGAATATAACTATTTACCGGACTTTTATGTACGGAAATACTGATAAAGAATGAGAATACCAATTTTTAGAAATGTCAATGCGATCGAGCCATTATTGTAATTGATTGACCTAAACATCGAAATGAAAATCGAAAAATTAAACGATCTTCGTCGTGCAAGTGAATGGCATAAATCTAAGGTCCGGGTAACCTCATACGCGTATACGTCAAGCGAGGCATCGCGATTAAATTAGTCTGTCCGGTGAATGCGAGAAATCTGCCTGCAGTGTGATGTCAGCAGACCGAACATTTCTCAGTGTCAACGCTATGATGTTCCTGTGAAGTACTCCACCAGTTGCGGGTTTATTATCTTGCCGCGAGCAGAAATGTAACAACAGACCGATGAAATTTCGGAAAAATGATCCTCCATTTCTGAGGTGCAGTCTCGTTCCGATTGATGTTCTGTCAAATTGTCATCATGTTCAGTCAAACAAGTCGCTGATGCAAGAAGTGATGATTGACCCATTTTCACAACAATCAAAATTATCGAATTTATTTTTGACGTATTTTAGAAGAATTTGATTTATTTTTATATACGTATAACCATATTCCGAGTGTGCTCCAGATTTTAAATGTCATACCCGCTGAACATTTAATTGTAAATATTTTATAGCAACGTTGCGGAATCCTGCCTCAAATGAATGTCCTACCTCAGAAACTTTTCAAATGTAACTTTTAAACCTTAAGTTCTGCCTTTTGATCTTACGAATAAGAAAAGAAAGAAGAAAATAGCAGCTTATTATAGCTAAAAAATTATATTTAATTTATTGTAAAATTAAAACAAACAAATACTTTCTAAAGAAAGTAAAGTTACAAAGTCAACATTTCTTGAAATTATCCTGGAACAAAAAAAAAAAACATTATTATGGACTGGTATTTTTGAACATTCACCTTTACAATAGATTTTAATTTTCTTGACATAGGATATAGGTTTTCGGTGGGATACAATAAATTAAAATTTCGTGTTCACCCAAAGCGCAATTAGGCGGCGTACTTAGAAATGATCTGGCGGCTAACGTTAAAATCGCTTACCGACGCCACTTGATTGGCATGTTAATATAAGATTTTTTTTTGTTGGTTTCATATGTTCAAAATTGAATTAAAAGAAGAAACAGCTATAGCGAATTTTGAACTTGTTTCAAGTGAAACATAATTAAAATCACTGATGATTTTATATTTTTAAAGAAGATATAAAACCTGTGGATTTTCTTATAACTTTCAATATTTTATACTGCAAATTATAACGTACATTTTCCTGATTGGAAAGAAAATGCATAAATTGATTGATATATGATGACCTATCAACCAATATCAATGCGGTAACATTCTTTCCGCATTGGATATTTTTTCTTAGTGAACTCGTTGCGATAATGTTATTCGTGCAATCATTATATATATATATCGACGTGACATGTGTCATTTATACGTGTTTAAATTATGTATATATATACATATATATACTTAAAATCAATAAAAATAATAAAAATTTAACGACAAAAGCGATTAGTGATAATAACTTTGATAGATAAAGAAATTGTTCAAAATTAATTGCAATCATGTGCGAATATTCAAAATTCATAACTTGCTACATTTATTTTAAACTTTACTGTTGGAAATTAATTGCAATAATTTCACGGTTTATTTGGCGATAAAAAGCACAAAACTCTGGAAGAAGCTCAGAGAACTTTCGACTTTGAGCTTGTTTGAAAGTTCCTCCCAGGAAGCTTATAAACACAGTCTGTTGTGACATTCCTATTTTGCCAAGAGAAACGTATATGACTACCGAGAGGATCTCTAATTTGTGATCAAGTTATTGTCAGTTGTTTCAATTGTCGTTGAATATTTCAAAATTTCGGTAGAATTTTGAAAACTTCAGCGGCAAATTATGACAGACGCGAGTCTAGACTGTCAACATCGGTAAATTGGTTAAGAAAATACACTGACAAATAAACTTCATTGGGATTAATGAAACTAACACATCCAACATGATCAAAGACGTCTCCATTTTCTTAATTAATAAACAATTTTCCTTTGATTATAATAGTATTAAATTAACAATTTCTTTTCTCTATTATCTCAGAAGAAATCAATATCATATAAAAATTAGTCTTCATTAAAATCTGATTAATTTTGTCAATTTTTATCTTCTCGATTTCTTTTTCTGGAAAGTGTTTTTGTTTGTATGCTACAATTATTGATCTCTTCAATATGGTTGTAATAATAATAATAATGCGTTTAACTGCAGAATATAATTTTAAAGTTATTTTTGCAAAAATTGTCGAATTTATATGTTTAGAGCAACAATATTTTTAAATATCTTTACATTGATACGCTTACTTTCCAGGAGCAGAGGAGTGAACAACCAAGTTCGTCAAGATTGATTACTTCCGATAAGCTTATATATTCACATTCCGATAAGCCTGTGTATCCTGTGAAGAAGATCAAACAGGAACTGTGTCTTCAGGGGTCACCCACTTCGTCACTATTATCGCCCCAATCTCAAAGTAAGTTTATATTTTTACATTCATAAAGTTTAGTTTCTAAATTGCTTAAATTTACATAATACAATGTTCTGAATAACTTCTCAAAACAGATTTGAATCATTTTTGGGAAAAATTTATTATATTATATATATATTTAATATGATTGATAATACGCCATTTGAATCATTCAATTTTTTTAAAACTATTGCAAAACACGTTTGAAATACTATATACGAATCGCTACGACAAGAAAGAAAATATTATTAGGCCAGATATAAATTAATAAATTCGGTTCAAGTACGCCGAGCAAATATTTACTTAATACGCCAAAATATTGACTAAAAGTAATTTAATGAATTTCTCGCAATATTCTGCTCAAACATTCCTTTTAACCCTCAACAAGCAATTATTTATGCTAGTAAATTTGTTGCGTGTATAATTACAAACCTATTTGTTCACCTTATGCATGCATACATTTGATACGATATTTTTAAATATTCAACATGTTTATTGTAAAATAAAGTAAATTAACCTGTTTTTTTTTTTTTTTTATAAATTCGATAGATATTCAAAAGTCAATCATTCCTTTGCCATAAAGTATATTACAAAAGTATATAATTTATGTCAATTCAAAATATAAACAAATATATGCGTATGAAACGTTTACTAACTAAAAACGGTAAATATACGGTACCAGTGGAACATAATGTAAATCTGACATGTGTAATGGAAAATGGATTCCTAGCTTAAAAAACTATTTATGGACGAAACTCTAATACAAATGAAGATCCAACTATTCCGTGTCATGGATTCAATCCTTTCTTAACAATGTGGTTGCATTACAATTGGATACAAGAAATGAAATCAACAATCATAATATCATCGTCAACAAGTATATATTCAAAATAAATATATTAAAATTAAATTAAATTAAATTTTTATTTTAGGTCGATAAATAAATGTTTATTCGATCACCACCAAAATGCAGAATTACAATCACCATGCAGATCTGCATTAACTTTCATCTGGATTGGTAATGATAGGAAATATTAGAATAAAACACTGATAGTTTTTTTTTGTAGACCTTTAGAAAGTGAATTGAAAACGACAATCATTACAACTGATCAATATACAATTAAAGCAATCGATAATATCATCATAACGTGAAAAATAGAAATGATTCTGATATTAATATAAATGACTATATTGTTATTACCGTCATTCACTTATATAGTTTATGCCTAAAAAGTTAGTTCATAGTTAAGTAATCACGATAAGTTAAAACCAATCTCGCGAGCGAAGCAAGCTGGGGTCCTAGTGCAAGGTAGGGTCGTAGTTTTTGAACTACGTTTTTGGGTTCCTTATGTTATGAAACGTAGATATTTTATGGAAAAATTGATGTAATTTTTTTCCCAAACTGACCAAATTTGACACTTTACCCGACCTACGATGGAGGTGGAAGTAACAAGAAAATGAAATTAGATTATTGAATGAAACTCAAAGATAAAAAATTGCAATGATTTGATGAAATTGGCAAAAGTTTATAATAAATAAATGACGTTTTTATTGATGAATAATTCAAAATAAACCTTTTATTAACTTTCATATGATAGAAGTCAGGTAAATTTTACACGAAAACCATCAGAGGAGATAATACAATGTAAAGAAGGGAAGATGTTACCAACTTCATACAACTTCCAGTGAATTATGTTGGGTTCTATTATTGACATAATAAATTGTTTAATTTTCAGAAAAGTTGCACAGTATCCTCATCTGTCCGGTCAGTAAGATGCCTGACACGAATCCTTTAAGGGAGCGGGACATGTAGCATCGAGAGAGTTACTATATACCGGCATTAGTTACGAAGCGTGTCCTTCCCTTCGCCTAGCGGTTGGTTTTATTTTTGATTTAAAACATAAAGCCGACGAGATGAGAATAGATTTATCAAAATCAGTGAAACGATTTTTGGACGTTTAAAAATGGTCCCTTTCGCAAGAATCGCTAAAACGTTCCTGATAATCTCGACGCGATCACAAGAGCTTTCCGAAAAGTATTTGGTGGAAGAAGACGTAGAAACTCCAGTTCTAATTATATCGATATAAAATGGAGTCGGCGACGGAAGGACAGGCGAGGGTGAATGAGAGTGTCTTGTGTGATATACCGCGAGAGCCTGCGTCCTGATCTTTCCACGTGGTATTTAGTCACAATCTGCCGGCTTCTGCCTCGACGCCGAATACGATGTGCTTTTGCTCGCCGATGGCGTTTTACGGCCCTGATGGAAATAAAAAACGGAACTTTCGGGAGAAATGTCGAAATTGATGTTCTGAGTTCGTTTAAAACGCAACCAAGCTTTTAGAGAGTCGAAATGGCTTTTGCGCTCGAGAAAATGCATTAGGGCTTAAAACAATTATTCGTGGAATAAGGCTTTTTTACAGTCAATATTTTTAAGGGGATCAAATCAAAAAACTAGATTGATAAATGTTGAGAACAAAATTATTCAAAGAAATGTGCAAATGGTAACGAAGTATTCGAAACAAATTGTTGAAGAAATGTAAAAAAAAATAAACTACTAATCGTTTGCCTGAGCCTCAAGGTAGTTTTTACCAACGGGCCCTCTGCGTATTAAGATGACTGCATACCTCCTGGCCTCGGGGTGAGTACCCCGACTGACCCTCCTGTTCAGTGCCATTATGTTATATTTAGTTTTTAAATGTTTTAACTGAACTAATTACATTTACAACACATTTTTAAATGGATCAAATGAACGAAAAATAGAAATCGCTAGAAATCGAAATAGATATCAGGCGTATTGCGCAAATGTCGCCAAAATCTGTTGAACAAAATATGTCGAATATCACCCTGGTATATATGTCATTAAGAAAATCAGAACACGATAAAAGGTTTGTTCCGGTTTGTATACGTTGTCTACTATATTAGTTTATGGTGCAAATAACGATAATTAATGTTCTCATGTTTTGCACATTCATTTCCGTAATAGGTACAATTTTTATCAGTATATCGAATGCATACAAATAGAAACGAATTCATGTAAAATATAAATGATATTCATACTCGAATGAACTGGAGAAACTAAGAAGATAAAAAAATGAATGCATAAATGTTTCAATCAAAAATGGAATTATAGTGGCATCAATTGGATATATCGTTTGAATAAAGAATGAAACGAATGAAGAACCGAATAATTGGAAAACAAAAAAATGAAACCGAAAGAGATTGAATGAATCGTACCAAGATGAAGAAAGAAGGGAAAGAGGAGAGAGCTGAAGACATGGCGGATAACCGTGAAGGTGCTCGGATTGATTCAAGCCTGCGGATTCGCCAGTAAGAGGAGGACGTCGGCAAGGTGCCGAGAAAGGTTTGGGTATTGTGGGCGATTTCCGAAATAAGACGAGCGTTGCCGTTGGTCGGGAGAAGATTCGGGCAGCGATCGGGCATGATTGTCTCTGAACGTAGGCTTTCGTGGGCGAGGAAGGAGGAGTTCGTCGGTTCAACCGACTAGAACAAAATGAACAGACTGAGAGATAGGAAGTACGTCCTCATTTCCAGACCGATAGAACTCTAGGTGATGCTCGCCTCTAACCAGTTAAGAGTGCGAAAGAGAAAGATTCAACTCCAAGCCCGTCTAGTGAGGTCACCAGAGCGGATCAGTGCTGACCCGGGCCCTGACCTTATTGGCAGGACAACGTTGGACTCAAGCGAAAGGCCTTTATGACTTAGGGTCCGTTAACAACCTACTGATGGTGACACTATTGGAGGTTTGGATGCCAATCCATTCTGGTAACGTACCAGTATACAAGAAAACTCGCGGGTCTGTCTATTCAAGAATACGCGTTCTCTCCTCGTATAGGATAATGTTTCAAAGAACAAATAAAAAAAAACGGATATGAAAACCACAAAAAACAAATGAAATCAAAGCGTAAAAGAAAGAAACAAATGAATCAGATGAATAGATAAATGAAAATCGCACACAAGACGCTGCGAATGAAATGAATGAATATGAATAAGTGAAATAAAATAATTTTATATTTCGCTCTTCATACTTCAGGTATATAGAAATAAATGCTCCCAGCAGATGTCCATGCGATTATTAATGTAGTAAAGTAAATATTTCTTTACTTTTCAATGACGCATGGTAAATTATCTTTATAACGTGCGGCCACTTCCGTTAAATATTCAAAGCCGCGTAGAAGATGATGAACGAAAAAGATATACGTTACATCCACGCATTCTTCTGGCATATTGCTGTATATATGTATGCGCCAAAGAGCTCAACTTTCTATCTAAACTATCGCAAAACTCGGAAACAATTAAGGAGGTCCACGTTTGATAAGACAAGTGTCGTATTTCAAATGACCTTTTGTCATCGCATAAACGACGGAAGAAACGAAACGAAGAATAATGGAATGAAAATCTAAAGAAACCATATTACCCGACAGTGTAACAAATATGTTAAAAAATAATTAAGCTTTCGCTATCGATACTATGGGAGGTTCTCCAATTGCTTAAATCATCTAAGAGACAATGTCCCTAGTTTAAAATTGAATATCCTTACATTCGACTTTCATTGAGAAAAAGTAGAAAAATGCGGTTATATTGACAACGAAATTATATAATGTAAAATATTGATAACTTAAAATTTGTTTGTTATCTACTTGTTTGCGTTAATTAACATATTATGGTAGACTTATGTCTTTTATTAATAATTGTTGGACAAAATAAAATTGTTGGAGACATCTTTCTAGAGTTGGTCATGTAGGGAAAAGTTATCTCTTCATTTTCATGTTCAAGATTCGAGACCCAGGTAACCTAAAAATAACAAAAAACAAACATTTTCCGTTAAATTTTAGGTGGTGTGTTTACACGAAAAATTATATTAAAAGGACACACATATTATATCTCAACTTGGAGCTGAACGCTCTTTCAATTTAAGACTTTATATAAATGGGTCCAAATCAGTAACTATTCACTGATTTACAGTGGTCACTGGCATGCTTATAACGGAGAATCAATTATTAGTCAGTGATGACTTGCAGTAGTTTTCACTCTTTCCATATGATGGGGTATAGATTTTGGATTATATCCGTGGAAGAATGGGGAGTTCTTATTCCTGTTTCATTACAGCCCACAATTCGATAAATACTCCCTTTATTATTAAAAAATCTTGTTTTATTTCATATCACAAGTTTAATTTTTAAATATTTTATTATTTTACATATAAATAAATCAATCTTGCTCGGGCCAAAATCGAATGAACTATTTAAAGAGTGAGATTAATGACAAGTTCTTCAGATGAAGAATTACGAAATATTTTCAAAAGCTTTCGGTGTTTTTAGGCACCTTTAAATATCATTCAAAAGCTGCACCTGTCCGGGGTCAATCACTCAAGTCCCTGTAGGAATCATTGCTTTGACAGGAAATAAATTATGTTGGTTAATATCTGAATGAAACAATAAGCTGAATTGGCTAATAACAAAATTGTTGTACATTTTATATCGTATTTTTATTTTTATCATGTCAATATATTTGATGTGCGTTTGCTACATTCATATAATTTTTTTTTTGAACGCTATATTGCAGCAATTAACCAATAATTCAACATATTTTTTTTTTAAACAAGGCCAATCCGAAATATTTAAATTAATTGACAAATTTAATATTGTCAAAAAAACTGTCACTTAAATTAGTTACGTAAAATAAACATTCGCCCTTTTCGACATCGGACACTGGCAATTTCGTCCTATTGCAAGAAAATGTTTTATATCGCTTTATCAATAAAATATGCGGCATCGATAAAATGAACGAGACGAGCATTGAGTTTCATTGAGTCCCTTTAACGACGCAATAACCGCCAACTTAGACGTTGAATACCACATAGAGATATACCTTTTATCTGCATTACTCATTATCTTCCGTCAACGTTATCTGGATATCGGTCATTATATTTCGCTTCCAAAAGGCCGTAGCAAAAGCTTAAGATTAAATAATATATCTTTTACACGTAATAATATATGCGTCGCCGGGTGATAAATTTGATATATTTTTACACAAGATTCGTATTAGATTTCGATGTACATTTAGTCAACATTAGTTGTATATTGACATTCTGGCAGTTTTTACAAATTTTTATGGATAAACTGACTGGTGCGAAAACAAATGGAAATAGGCTTGCATGTCGCTGAATGACAAAACGAGTTTCGAAAAAGTATAACATTTATTATACCAGTTATAATATAGTAATAATACTATGAATATTGTTATTATGACGAGTGGTTTTCAATTTGTGATTATTTTGAAATAATAATAGAATTCATTCAATTTTTTTACTTCGACAAAAGAATTTCACTCTATTTTTTCATCAAACGTCCTCGTTTCCGACCAAAAGGTGAGAATAAAAATTTGTTCGTCTGTTGATCAATTTTTGAGAAAAAATATCACTAATTTCAAACTGATGTAGTTTCTAGTAATTTAGGGATAATGTACCGAATCTAATATAGTTGTTACTGTTTTAAAATATAATTTTATTATATAGTTTACAACTTATATTGTAGATTGATCTTAAAAAATTTCAGTTAAGCAGGCACATAATGTCGCGTATAAAAATTTGCGTACATACAATTCATTCTCAATTTTTAGGTATGAAATGTTGTAAATTCAATGAGATTTATATAAAATCTAATTCAAATATACCTGAATATTAATTTTAATTGTATTTCCACTAAATGTAATATACTAGAATGCTTCAACAGTGCATACAATTGAATGATATTTTAACAGCATGTATTTAATATGCAGTTGGAGTTTCACATTTGCATTTATGTATACAATTTTTATATATGATTTTTATTTTAAATTTTATTATTTCAATGAGCTATATATGTTTCTTCTGTTTTTATTGCACTATGAAAATAACAATTGATGTCAACGATATTGTTTGCTCTAATTTGCTCTATAATACAATTTTAAAATATAGTACCAGTTTTATATCCGTACGGCGACTTCTGAAATCCTCGATATCAAAATCTAAATAATCGTCGGAATGTATATATATATATGTCTAAGTATTGTAATACAATATTACACTGGCAATAAATAGTTAATGTAGATGTTTATATCGAGCATTATTTTAATAACCCCATATACGGAAATAATTTTTTAACATTATTCCCTAATATTAAAAATATCAGATTTGATGGACTGTCTGTAAATCCCAACGAGTTTCACACAACCGTGTTGGATTTGTTAGATGGAATTTACTACTTGAATATTTCTGATAATCTGTAACGTATGTATTAATATCTGTTTAAATGCTGTAAATGGCTGATACTTCGTAATGGACAAATTATTATTATTATACATATGAGGCTAACTCGTACAAATGAATCCATGAGCAACATTGGATGAAAAAACATAAAATTATGTTCTTATACTTATAATCACGACCATCGAGGCTGATGTGCACAAAATAATTATAAGTTCTGTGACTAATAAACTCATCACATAATTCAACTACCATAATCCCGACAATAACGTCCGCTTAATCCCTATTTCCCGCATAGTTTCTAAAAATGCTACAAGGGATTTTCAGTCGTTTCTTATGGAATTTGTAGAAAATATGCGCAAGTTTGCACGAGAAGAAATTGATTCGTCTCTAAGGTATTCAATGCAGCAAAATAGTTTAAATAATGACGGCCATAACTCTTTGGAACTAACGACTCTTTATTCCACTCGAGTCCACTTCATTCCAGTGAATGGGGAGAGAAGGATGCAAAATAAAATTTCTAAAAATAAACGGCGCAAATACGTTTCAAAACGGAATTATCACCACTAACTAATCTCATTTCGCGGCCGTAAATAAATTCAAATTGATCCGGTTCCGCGTAAAAGCATTGCACACGCGTGAAAATTGGCCGGCGTTTAGCAGCGGCCCCAAGCTCGATTTGCTCTAGCGTCTCGTATGCGCAGCGGGAGCTCCTCGAGAATTATATTAGGTGTTTAGTGTGTGGATGAGTTACGGTCGCTAATCCTGGAGTCCGGCCTAGGGGTTTCGCCTGATATATCGCCCGAAAACAGCGACGGCTCTCTCCGCGCCTCCTTGGCAAAATAGATGTACGCAATTATTATCGCAAGGCGTGTCCGTTTTAAACTCGACCGACAATACGTGCTCGTGGAAATCACTAAGCGATTAGCGCCGACATTTACCTCGTAGAATCCACACGTGGCGTGGGAAGTTGGACGACATCGTCCGAAAGTCGACAAGTGAATGATATTGATGATGATGGTGATGGTGATGGTGATGGTGATGACGATGACGATGATCATGGGGATGCTAATGATATCATATTTCACAGCATAGAGTTTATTTAGTATTCCGTTGGATACCCCCAGCGAACACTACATTTTAAAATCTATGATAGATAGTGATATAACGTGGCTAAACACTATCTGCTAACCGTAAGCTCATATATTGGGAGACCCTCTTCACTCGGTGTGTCTATAGTGATTACTCGACAGTATAGCTTGAGTCAGACCTCCTATTGGGGTCTATAGACATCATGAAGGATTGAATGTGCATACACATTTGAACCCTTCATATTGCTCGTTGAACTACAGTACGCCGTGGGCGTGGTTTCTAATGAATTGAAAAATATAGAAATACCTACATTCATACTGCCTTGAATGTTTAGGTCTCGCGGGTCTGCGGTAGCGGTTGCTTTGGACAGACTATCATCATAGCTGAAAACGATTTATTAAATAATCAAACTAAAAGAAAAATGTGGTTGAGCTTCTTAAATTAGGGATTTGTTATATCCTGTGGAACACGGTGACTACATGCAAGACATTGTAAATTTGTAAAATCTTCATTGGTGTATTTTAAATGCTAAGGGATCTAGACATGACAAGGAGGTAGACATCTCCATCTTGTGAAAGCATTACAAGAGGTGCATCCGAAATGCTTAATTCAATAGAAAGTAAACAGAATCATTTTGGTGATTCTAGCTTGAATCTACCTAAATACACAGCGGAAGTCCAATGGAATTCACTTGAAATCAAATCCATCCAGGTGAAAACTTTATCGTGGAAACAATGACTTTATTAGTGTTTTATTATGATTAGTATACTAAATACGGTTTGTATAAATGTATAAAAGAATAGTAACAAACTATTTTTAATTAACCTATGTGTAATCATCCGTAACGGCCTCGAATACGTGTTTGTTAACACCTCGACATATTTCAACCTGTAAAACCTCTTGTGACTTGGAGGTCCAAAATTCTAATTTATATCATTGTCGCAGGAGACTGTGATTGGATCATTATTTCCCTTCAAGTTCCACCATAGTATACTTATACTTCAAAAATTGCATGCAGACATTTAACCGGAGCTGAATAGTTTACAGATATATCTATACGTATTTGAAAAAAATATATATATATTTTTTGCAAAAAGAAAAAAAAATGTACACTTCAGTTGAAACCCTTGACAAAAATAATGACGCTAATGATCTTCATTTCGGTACTCACCGCAATATTTTCTAGCAATATTGTGAATATGATAAAAACGAAAAAAAAGATGACATATAGAATTGACGATGATGGTGGTTAACGATGATGGTAGAGAATATAATGTAATGTAAATTTTGATGTTTGTGTCAGTACCAGTGGTTCATGTTAATCGGAATATCAGATGTGATTGCGGCAAAGTTTAGGATAAAGATAAATAATTTTTCATTGATGATCAAATTGAAAACAGTTCCAGATGTTAAAGTATGAAATGATGAAAAACGATGAAAAATGAATACCATTTGCATGGCCTCTCGCATCGGCGATGTTAGAGTTACAGATAAAAATAAAGGAAATGTATCAATGATTCAATTTTCAAAATTAAGAAGATAAGTATGACGATTATAACAATATATTACCACAATGTGCGAATGGTGGATATAGTGATGTCAATATCCAATTTAATACCAATGGCAGAATCGTCGTACACGCAGAGAAATAGATTGTAAAGAACTGATGGTAAAAAAAAATATGTTACATGATACCATCATTATGCTAGTAGTGAACATGTACTATCTCCTT